>JSUI01006515.1:10167-72004 GCA_000833645.1 Huntiella omanensis | reverse complement strand
TTCACTTGAGGTTAGCCAGGGTCTTCGCAGCTCTGTTAACGCTCGTGATGATGAGGAGTACCCTGACTGTAAGGAGGTCGCTGTTACCAACATCACTGCCCCTAAGACTAACGTCTGGGCTGCCCTTTCTGAGTCTGAGGCTGTCGGCCTGGTCTCTTGGTTGTTCGCTCAGTCTGACCTCAACTTGACCGTCAGTGAGAATGCTACCTCATGGGACAACACCATGTAAGTTACCTCCATATCGTCACACTGTAATCCCATATTAACCCTTGTATCACAGTATTCTCGTTGAAACCCTGGTCCCCAACAAGACCGACGTCCTTAACTACTTCGACGGTAACTCTACTGAGCCTACCAAGTACGCTCACGTCGTCTTGGATCACCGTGCTACTGATGAGCCCTACTACCAGGATATCATGGTCGGCCCCATCCCCGTGGTCAACGGCACCACCACCTGGTCCGAGCTGACCTACCCCTACACCAAGAAGGACGGTGGTCGTGTCCGTAACCTGGATGCCGACTCTGACAGCCTTCTGTACGACGAATGGCTGTACCCTATCGGTGCCTCCCTTGCCGATATCACCCTCGATCTGTGGAACGGTACCTTCATGGGTCTTGACAATGACACCATGGACATGTGGGGTATCGACCCCTACTGGCAGGACAACGGCCGTGTCACCCGCTGGGACGGCTTCTGGGGAAACTCCAACACAGGCATGGATTCACAGACTCTGCTTCCCCTTGGTCTGTACGTCTGGTCTGACGTCACTGGTCGTGATGTTTCCAAGTGGGAGGTCAAGGGTGTTCTGTACGACAACATCTACTACAACAGCATTGATGACTTCCGCGCCGCTTGGTCTGCTGGTAACTTCACCAAGAATGCTCCCAACGTTGAGGGCTCCTGGGTCAGCACCGACCAGGCTGGTGAAGAGCTTCCCATGGACAGACTGCAGCCTCCCGTCCAGGTCGCCCCCGCCGGTTCCCGTTACTCTATTGACAAGGAAGCTCAGTATGTCGAGTGGATGGGTTTCTCTTTCTACATTGGTTTCTCTCGTGATGTCGGTATGACTCTCTACGACATCAAGTATGAAGGCCAGCGTATCATCTACGAGCTTGGTCTTCAGGAGGCTCTTGCCCACTACGCCGGTAACGACCCCGTCCAGTCTGGTACCTCGTACCTTGATACCTTCTACGGTTTCGGTCCCTTTGCCTTTGAGATGGTCAAGGGTTACGATTGCCCTTCATACGGTACCTTCTTGAACTCGTCTTTCTACGTCAGTGAGACTACCCACACTCACTTGAACAGCATCTGCCTTTTCGAGACCACTGCCGATTACCCCATGCAGCGCCACTCCTCTTCGGAGTACATCTCCATCACCAAGAACACTGCCTTCACTATCCGTTCCGTTTCCACCGTCGGTAACTACGACTACATGTTCTCGTACACCTTCAACCTTGACGGATCCATCGCTGTTGAGGTCCGCGCTTCCGGTTACATCCAGTCTGCCTACTATGCTCACAACGGCGACTACGGTTACCAGATTCACGATGCCCTGTCTGGTTCCATGCACGACCACGTTCTCGGCTTCAAGGCCGACTTCGATGTTCTCGGCACCAACAACTCCATCCAGCTGATGACCAATGTCCCCGTTACCAAGAACTACCCCTGGTCCGACAAGCCCCGCAACACCATGCAGGTCCGTCGCTCGTTCATCGAGACCGAGGATGACAGTCGTCTGAACTGGGCCGACAACTCCAAGACCCAGATTCTGGTTGTCAGCGAGGACAACCCGAACAGATTCGGTGAGCTCCGTGGTTACCGTGTTCTTCCCTACACTGGTGCCTGCCACTTGACCGTTGAGGACTCTACCAACCTGGCCAACGCCGCCCATTGGGCCGAGTACGATGTCCAAATCACCAGACAGAAGGACACCGAGCCCCGTCTTGCCCACCCTTACAACTCCCAGGATGTCCACGATCCCCCGATCAACTTCGAGAAGTTCTTTGACGGTGAGAACCTCCGTAATGAAGATCTTGTCATGTGGATTAACCTTGGTATGCACCACGTCCCTCACACTGGTGATCTTCCCAACACTGTCTTCACTACTGCTCACTCCGGTGTCCAGTTCATGCCTTCCAACTACTTCTACTCTGATATTAGCAGACGTACTAGCAACATGGTTCGCATCCAGTATGGCAATGGTACTGCTGCTGAGGTTCTTGACTTTGGTCAGATCTCTGAGAACTGCACGCTGGACTATGAGCCAGCTACCGTTGACCTGTGGGAGTACAAGGGTGATGTTGTTGTGCGGAAGTTCCCGTACAACCCCAACGAGCCTTACTATGAGACTGACGGTGCTGCCGCCGAGTAAGGGAGGAATAAATAGTTGCATAAAATGCAGTACATAATGATGGTGATAGTAGTACATAGTTATATCACAGATACAAAATAATAAGTAAAGTTCAAAAGAACAAATGAAACAATTAGCCAGGACTATCTAATCTATACCAAGGGAAAGGGGAAAGCATGCAAAGTAAACGTCCTGTGAAACCTTCCTGTACAACGATAACAAGCAAAACAAACAAAGCACAAATGAAACTTCCTAGAAGGAGAAGCCCACGATCGGGCGCTTAGTGCTGACCATTCTGGGTAACGGCGCCCTTGCGCTCACAGTCAGCCTGGTTGATCCAGCGGTTAGCCTGCTGGCGACGGCGACGGAAGTGCACGGCGACAACGGTACCCAGAATGCCGACCAGCGCACCAACAGCGAAGGGAGCAGCGAGAGACTCGGGAGTAGCCACGGCAGCAGCGGGGACAGACTCGATCGAACGACCGTACACGGCGCCGTAGCTGTCAGAGGGAGGGGTAGAGACGGGAGTGGTCGAGGTGGAGGAGAAAGTGGAGATGGTGGAAGACAGAGAGGTGGACTCGACGGTGTAAGGAGAGGTGGTGGGGACAACGGGCTTGGTGGTGCTGAAGAAGGTGGTCGAGTCAACGGGGAAGGTGCTGGTAGTGGGCTTGATGGGGCTGCTGGTAGTGAGAGAAGTGGGAACACCGGGGGTAGTGGTGCAAGAGGTGCTGGAGGACTCGACAGGAGAGCTGGTAGTAGGCTTGATGGGGCTGCTGGTAGTGGTTCTCTCAATGACCGGAGTAGTGGTGGTGATAGCCGAGGTGGGGACACCGGGAGTGGTGGTGCAAGAGGTGCTGGTGGACTCAACAGGGTGGCTAGTAGTGGGCTTGATGGGGCTGCTAGTGGTCAAGGAAGTGGGAACACCGGGAGTAGTAGTGCACGAGGTGCTGGAGGACTCGACGGGGTGGCTAGTGGTAGGCTTGATCGGGCTGCTGGTAGTAATGCTCTGGGCAGTCACAGGGGTGGTGGTGCTCACAACCGAAGTAGGGACACCGGGAGTGGTAGTGCACGAGGTGCTGGTAGACTCAGAAGGGTGGCTAGTAGTAGGCTTGATCGGGCTGCTAGTAGTGGTTCTCTCAATGACGGGAGTAGTGGTAGAGAGAGACGAAGTGGGAACACCAGGAGTAGTAGTGCACGAGGTGCTGGTGGACTCAACAGGGTGGCTAGTAGTGGGCTTGATGGGGCTGCTAGTGGTCAAGGAAGTGGGAACACCAGGAGTGGTAGTGCTCGAAGCCGAAGTGGGAACACCGGGAGTAGTAGTGCACGAAGTGCTGGAGGACTCGACGGGGTGGCTAGTGGTAGGCTTGATCGGGCTGCTGGTAGTAATGCTCTGCGCGGTGACGGGGGTGGTAGTGGTGATAGCCGAGGTGGGGACACCGGGAGTGGTGGTGCAAGAAGTGCTCGAGGACTCGACCGGGTGGCTGGTGGTAGGCTTGATGGGGCTCGAGGTGGTAGTTCTCTCAATGACGGGAGTGGTGGTGCTAATAGCAGAGGTAGGGACACCAGGGGTAGTGGTGCACGAGGTGCTGGCACTGCTAGAGCTGGGGTAAGGAACGGTCACGGTGTGGCTAGTGGGCTTGGTGACAGTGGAGAGAGTAGAGAGAGTGGTGCTCTGGACGGTGTAGGGGACACTGGTGGTCGAAACAACGGAGCTGGTAGCAGGCTTCGAGGTGGTGGGCTTGATGGGGCTCGAAGTGGTCAAGGAAGACTGGACGGTAGTCGAGGACTCAGTTCCATAGCCGGGGTGGGTGAAGGAAGAAGTAGCTGGCTTCGAGGTGGTAGGCTTGATGGGGCTCGAGGTGGTGGTAGAAGCCGACGAGGTAGTCTCAACAGAGGAAGTAGCAGGCTTGGAAGTGGTAGGCTTGATAGGGCTGGAGGTGGTGGTCGAAGACTCAACAGTGGTAGAAGACTCGGTGCCGTAGCCAGGGTGAGTGAAGGAAGAAGTAGCTGGCTTGGAGGTAGTGGTCGAAGCCGACGAGGTGGTCTCAACCGAAGAAGTAGCAGGCTTCGAGGTAGTCGGCTTGATAGGGCTGGAAGTAGTGGTCGAAGACTCAACAGTGGTAGAAGACTCGGTACCGTAGCCAGGGTGAGTGAAGGAAGAAGTAGCGGGCTTCGAGGTGGTAGGCTTAATGGGGCTAGAGGTGGTAGTCGAAGCCGACGAGGTGGTCTCAACCGAAGAAGTAGCAGGCTTGGAAGTAGTAGGCTTGATAGGGCTGGAGGTGGTGGTCGACGACTGAACCGAAGTCGAGGAATGCTCGCCGTAAGCGGGGGGAGTGGCAGTAGTAGAAGTACCAGGGTGAGTCATGCTAGTGGAAGAAGCAGTGAAGACGGGAGCAGTAGGAGGAACCGAGGTAAGGGGCTTGGTGGTAGAGGCCGATTCGACAGGAACAGTGCCGTACCCGGGCTGGGTAGGCTTCTCGGGAATCGAGGTGGTACCAGTAGACTTGACGGGCTTGGTAGCCTCAGAGGTGCTGATGGTAGTGCTGGAAGCGGTAAAGACAGGAGCGGTAGGAGGAACCGAAGTCAAGGGCTTGGTGGAAGGGGTGAAGACAGGAGCCGTAGGAGGAACAGAGGTCAAGGGCTGAGTAGAAGGGGTAAAGACAGGAGCCGTAGGAGGAACCGAAGTCAGAGGCTTGGTAGAAGTCGACTCAACGGGAACAGAGCCATAAGGGTTGTGAGTAGCCTGCTCGGGAACAGAGGTAGTACCGGTAGACTTGACAGGCTTGGTAGCATTAGGAGTGGAAGTAGTGACACCAGGCACGGTAGTCGAGCCCACATTGCCATAACCCGGCTGCTCAACGGTAGTCGAAACAGCCGACGTCTTGGAGGCAGCAGAAGAAGCCACGCTAGTGGCCTTGCTGGTAACCGACGAAACAACACTGCTCACTTCACTAGTAGCCGAGGAGACCACACTGTTGACTTCTTCGCCGTAGCCGGGGGAGCCGCTGGAGGGGGTAGCGGCGGCGGTGGTGGTGGTGGAGACCGACTTGACGGGGTTGGCTCCGTAGTTGCGGCGGATGTAGGCAGACATTATGAATGAATGAATTAAAAATGAAGATAAATGTAAAGAGTGGTGGTAGTTGGATAATGATTAGGTTGTTGGTAATGCAGATGGTGGTGGTGGGAGAGAAGAAACAAAACAACTTGATATTGGCGATGTCGACGAGTCTTATATATCTATCCAGACCGTCTCCCAACATTACTATTCCATAGGCATAGGCAGACTCTTCAAGGTGCTCAACAACTCTGTACTCCTGTTCTCCTGCATCCAACCACTCTTTGCCACCCATATCTGAAGATCTCATTCCCAAAAAACGCCGCGCGCAAACCGATCGACAGGAGTCCTTCAAGCTTATCCCCCCGTTCTGCTTCTCCGCCAGGGTCCTTCCGTCCCTAACCCCCGTCCCCATGCTAAATCAGACTCATCAGTCCCCCGCAAATCCCTAACCCGCATCCGATACCCAGTCATTGACCGTCGTCAGTTCCAAAAAAAGACTTCATCAAAGTGCGTAAAAGGGCTCGATCGTATACATATGCCTTTTGAGCCACATTTGGGTGCATCTGGGTTGCCTCAACCAGATACTTTGTTTGGTTACTGTCCAAGATCACGATGTTCACCGTTCGAATACGCTGAAACCATACTTTGTGAACCATATGTACAGCCGCTGAAGATCACTGTTAATCTGTTTCTGAGTGTTAATCTTTTGCCACGTCGTGGAAACAAAGTGTGTAGCCAAACTTAACCTGGTATTACCACCATTACTTACCTAATTTAGACATCATATCCCCAGTTAGTTCCACTTAAACCTCGTATGGCGCGAATCCTGATCATACTACCATGTTGGTCGACCCTAACCCTTCCATTCGGATTGTATACACAATTAAAGATTCGAGATTACTTTGTTTTATTTCATTTCCGCTACCATACATTACTCCTGCTGAGTCTCGACCTCACAGAAGGCCTTGAAAGTGACAAACTCATCATCCTCACCGCCCTCAGATTCCAGAATAAGCTCGGCGTTGGCACCAACGAAGAAGACATAACCAGCATCCACAGCCTCTGACTTGCCGCCGACGCTAATCTTTCCCTTCCCGCTGGTGCAAATGATGATGCTGGGACCCTCGATAGGGTCAAAAGTAGCCTTCGAACCGTTACCGTTAAGCTTGCTTCTGACAACAGCGAACTCGTCGATCGGAGGATTGTATAGCTTGACGCTAGAGGCACTGCTGTAACCGGTGGCGTTCAGAGTGGCGTAGGGGTAGTCGGTGGGGACCATCTTTTGTTGATCAATGGGGGCGAAGTTGTAAGTAAGCATGTCCACAAGAGTGCTTACATCCTTAAATTTGGGAGTGAAACCAGCACGAACGACGTTGTCGGAGGCAGCCATGCACTCAACAATGTCACCGCTGACATAGGCGTGAATATCATCGGCAACAAGGAAAAGAGCCTCGCCAGGCTCCAGGGTGACAAAGTTAAGGAAGAAGAGGACAAAGATACCAATGTCGACACCGAACTCGCCGTGCGTGCGGGTGATCAGCTCGGAAAGAACGGCACCAGAGGTCGATGGGACACCACCAGCGGCGAACTCAGCACCCTGAGAGGTAGCAAGCTCAAGAAGCTCCTTAGTGAGGGGCTCCAGTACAGAGGCATCAGTAGAAGTGGCCATGGCAGCGCCAAAGATAGTCTGAAGTTGCTTCTTGGACTCAGCGTCCTGCTCCTTCGAGGGCTCTTCAGGCTGAGCCTTGGCGTTGGCAATAAAGGCAACAGCATTCTCCTCACCGACCAACTTGCGGAAAGGCGCAACATTCTCGAGGAAAGCAGCAATCTCAGCAAGAGGACGGAAACCGCAAAGACCCTCGAAGGGTGTCACAGCAATGGCCATCTCAGGCTTGTGGTTGTCATCGGGGTAGTGGGCGGGGTCGCGAGCGTGGAGAACCTCGGCGAGCTTCTTGTTAGGGTGGGCCTGGATTGACAGGGCCTTGTTGATGGACAGAATCTTGAAAAGGAAGGGCAACTTTTCGCCGAAGCGCTCAGCGACGGGGGCCGACAGAAGGCCGCGGTTCTCAGTGACGAGCTCGAGGAGGGTCTTGCCAGAGGCGACATCGCGGGAGGGGTTGGAGGGGTGGGTGCCCATCCAGAGCTACAGGTAGGGACAAAGACACGCAGGTTAGTAAATGCATGATGACGGCGCCTTGCAGATGGCCATGGGGCGGGGGCGGGGGCGGGGACTCACCTCGGCGTAGGGCTTGTCTTCCTGGACAGTGAAGCCCTCGGCGGGAGTGGCAGCGGCGTACTTGGCGGCGGCAGAGTTGGAGCCAAACTTGCCCCACTCGTACGAGTTGACACCGCACTGCAGGCGAACGAGAGGAACGGGAAGCATGGTTATGGTAGGAGGTAGTGTATATGACGAAGATGTAGAAGGACAGTATATAGCTGCTGGGTATCAAGATAGTACTATACAAAGAAAAAAAATTAAGAAAGGCGCAAAGAACACGAAAAAACAAATCAAGGAGAAAAGAGTCAACTAATGCACCGGTATTGCCAATACGGGAGAAGGCCCGCTATATATGTCGCGGAGCGGAAGTCAGTGGGGCCCCCAGCCTTGGGCCAGAAATGAGCCTTACTACATTCTGCCAAGTGACCCGCCACCCGCGATCGAAGGGGGTACGTAACATGTTGTTTAGTGCTTGTTTTACGCACCGGCGCACCAGCGCAATGGAGTTTGTGGTAGTTTTTACTCGCTACGTGCTGATACACAAAGTGCAATGTGTCCCACGAGCCATCAAGCTATGGAGCTAGCTGTCTAACTTGAATCTTTTCGAGCTACTGACATCATTTTGCTACGAGCTATTGCCACCTAACCTACCCCAACTATCTGTCTTGGAGTCCTTCACATCGAGCTATTGATTTGATGTGATCGTATGCTATTCCTCCGGCCAAATCAACAATCAGAATGCTGCCCATTGCTATAATCTGCATCATCCCATTGGACAATGGAAGGCCTTAACTGACAAGCTCCTATTCTGTCGTCAACACACTTTATCTGTGCTTCAAATAGCGGGGCTATACTCATTTCCCGCCATTTGAAACCCGCACCACCAGGAATGCCCCACTACGTAGACCCTAGTCACCCATAGGGTATATCCAATGCACACCACAGCACGTGATTGATGGCGACGTCACAGCTAGACTGTCGCATTTCAGTTGGCGTGAGACATTGGAGTAAAAGAAAAAAAAAATATAAGTTAGCATTACATTTCTACCCCGCACCTAGCAACATTCTTTCTCTTCACACAAACTGTTGTATTTTTATCGGCGATCTTCGTGAGTTACCGTGAATCCGGCACAGCCAGTGTTTCCCCGCCGCCGTCGCAAACTCTTGCGCGTCAGCGTTTCGAACTCCTGGCCGTCCATTCTATTAATACATTCCTGTCTAACATGTTTCCAGATCACCACCAAACACGCGATCAAGCAGCGCACCACCCTCTTCAGCCCCGTGTCAGACGAAATTCATCACGCGACTACAACTTGCGACGAAACCCGCTCACACACACACACGCCTATACCCAGCCTTCGTAACCCCGCTCCTCTGCACCAGATATCTGACTGCACATTTATCACCCATACATCACAAATCACTTTACAGCGACCATGTCTCAACGCATACGGTCTGGCCGTGGTTCCGCCCGGAACACAACGGCGCCACACGGAGAGGAAATAAATCTATGGGAAAGTTGCCGGGAAAAGATCAACGAGGCCATCAACCAGGTCAACAACGACAACTCCAACCTCAAAAAGATTCTTGATCTAGACGCCAAGGCCGCAGAGGAAGTAAAGAAGGACTCACAACCCACTTACAAGACACTGCATAAAATGGAGGATCTCTGTAGAGCCGGAGTTCGACAAGAAGAAGCAGTGAGCGCAAACATCAAGAACCTGATCGAGCAGCTCGGGATTCTGAAGGCGCTGCAGGGCGAACAGAACATGCAAACCGACGTCGACATGAAGCATAGTCTCAGCAGAGGTAGCGCATCTAGAACACGTGATCGCGAAAACAGAGAACGGGAGCGTGCGGATAAAGATCGTGCCGAGAAAGATCGTGCGGACAAGGACCGCGACTCTAAAGATTCAGGAGCCTCTGCGAACATCTATGATTTCGATATAGTCGGTGGATCTCCAGCACCATCTGCCTCTGGACCCGCTTCTAGACGCCATGAACGTGCAGAGAGGAACTCCCAACGGGAACGCGATTCAGCTCCACCAGATGAGGGAACACCCGCTCCAGATTCCAAAGCAGCACGCACCAAACCGCACGTATTCGCGCGTGGCGACTCGGTAGCATTCCGGCCCAAGCCGCCTCCTGGTGAGGGCCCACAAGACTGGATCCTCGGTAAAGTCAAGGCAGTCATGGGCGAAGGTAAGAGCCGGAGGTATAAAGTGCTTGATGCAGAACCAGAAGACTCCTCGCTACAAAAGGAATATCGCACTAGTGCAAGCAGTATGATTCCTATTTCGGCCGATGGTGTCCGGTTACCGGTGTGGGAGTCGGGGAAGAAGGTTTTGGCTATGTACCCGGCTACGACGACTTTCTATCCGGCTGAGGTGATTGGGGAGGAAGATGGGAAGGTCAATTTGAGATTTGATGGGGAGAATGATGTTACTACGATGCAGCAGGTTGAACGACGATATGTGGTTGAATTCAGGGCGTAGGATGAGGGGAAGGCGAATGTGTTTGGTAGTGGACTACGGGGCCGGGAATTACGAGGACGAGCTCAGAGGACTTGATACCGCACAGCTTTTTTGGTTATTTTTTCTACTTTTTTTCTTTCACATTGACCAATAGTCAGCTGTATCTTCAATGTTAAAAAGTAAACCTTTCCCTTTTACATATAGAGATGTATGTATGTATGTACACAGTGACGTAATTCCGCACAAGTTCCCGTTGACATTCAAAGTCACCTGACAGAGAATCATCAAGAACCGGCTTCTAGAAGCACCCGTTCGCAGATATATTACATAAGCAAATAAAGCCAAGAAGGAATGCCAAATATGCAAGAGAAGCTGTCCCACATGCATCCATTCCTTCCATCTGTCCCTTTGTGGTTGGGACTTGGCCCCTGGTTCCTGGATTGACTGTATCTGGATTTGTTCATGTTGGTTTGTCGGGCCAGTTAACTTTGTTCTGCGAGATGCCCTCGTACATACATACACAAAGGGGATGGAGAAAAAAATTGAGGGTACAATTGGATATAATAATGACTTTACTCCACAGATCTACACGGAGTCTTTAAGAAAACTAGGGCCTATCAAAATGTAGACAGTGAATGGCTGGGAGGGAAGGGTAATTGCATATCATGGTGCAAAGTGGCTTGATAGGGTTTGATGACGGAAGGACTGGAGTCCCGGACAGTCAATTAGGCTTGAGTGACCACCAACCACTTGAATTCTCTTCTTACGGGCTAGCTATGCTGGTCTTTTGTAAATTTATGATATCAAAGCATCTTGTCTGGTGGGAAGCTTTTTTTCACCAGGAAGTAAACGGGGGTATAAATCCGGCCCTGGAATTGGAAAGTGGCTGCACAGAGTCTGTCAATTTTGACAAATTACTCAAGCGATTAAAGTGACTGCATAGGATGATTTACTGGCGAAGAAACCACTTTCCAGGGAATGGTGAAGTTCATAGGGACTCTATGGGATTTTTTTTTGGTGGCTGTTTGGAAATTCTTCATTTGTGATTTTGTGGCGGGCGGTATGTAGCTTGATACTCTGCATCATAGGTCCTTCATCCCCCTTACATTATGTATATAGCAGTATTTAAGAGTCAATATCAACATTGGTTCTTTTTATCAATCATTACATTACTTACGTTCTTGATTGCCTTATACTACTTATGTATATATGCACATACATGTGTAAATACCTGCCCCTCTTGTATCTTTCCTGGTCACTTGATTCATATTGCTCCATCATCGCTCATACCGGGCCAGGTCCTTGCAGTCCCATTAAATTTCGCGCCTATGTCCTTAACAACCCGCCCTCCCTTTTAACAGACGATCAAGCCAACCAGTTAGCCCTCAAGTCAGTCTGTGTGTTATAGAGCTTTTCATACATACAACATCTCATTATCATCAATTCCATTTTCCTTCCTTTCCAAAATTCAAAATCAACCATAGCGGCCGCTTCATCCTCGTAGTTAGCTCCACCCACTTTAAGCTCAGGCTCTTAACGTTGCTTTTTTCCGCACATTTGGCTTACCTTTCCTCTTGAACTTGAACATACTCAATCCCGGCCCCCCTTCGTCACGCACGCGCATGCCCCTGATACTACCACGCTGCTCCTCCTCTACTATACTCGACCTCTTGGACTATTAATTTTTTTTTCTCTTACTTTGCTTCTTGTTTTCTTCTTCACCATCTACCGTTTTCTCAACGTTGCTTTTTTTCTTTCTTCTTCTACACGTTGATTTCTTTCTCTTTTACACATTATCTACAAACAAACAACAAAAACAGCGACGACGAAACGCCTTGAAACGAAACGAATCCTGCTTCATACTCGAATCGCATTGCAATTTAATTCCACTTTGCTGTCCATAATTGTTTTCCTCTTTAAACCCAAATACACCCCCACCAAAGTCACGTTTAAAGCGCGACTCTGCGACACTTATCGCCACATCCACTTCCGTCACGACGCCTCTTTAACTTAATACTCTCTTATATAAACAACCGCCAAAATGGGTGCTCAATTGTCCAAGATGATGGCCAAGATCTTCGGATCCAAGGAGATGCGCCTTCTTATGCTGGGTCTTGATGCTGCTGGCAAGACTACTATTCTGTATAAGCTCAAGCTCGGCCAGGATGTTACTACCATCCCCACTGTTGGTTTCAACGTCGAGACAGTCACCTACAAGAACGTCAAGTTCAACGTTTGGGATGTCGGTGGTCAGGACAAGATTCGTCCTTTGTGGAGACACTACTTCTCTGGTACTCAAGGTCTGATCTTCGTTATTGACTCATCCGACAAGGCCAGAATGGAGGAGGCCCGTACCGAACTTCACCGTATCATCAACGACCACGAGATGAAAGACAGTCTTCTCCTAGTCTTCGCCAACAAGCAGGATCTCCCCGATGGTAAGAACCTCCCACCAACACGCGCCGTCCAATCTGTACCACCCCATCCCCGTAACACAAAAAAAATGCTAACCACAAATCTTTCCTCCCAATATAGCTCTTTCGCCCCAGGAAGTCACCGAGGCTCTCCAGCTCGCCAAGCTCAAGGATAAGGTCTGGTACGTCGTTCCCTCATGCGCTACTACCGGCGAGGGACTTCTCGAAGGTCTTGCCTGGCTTAGCAACAACATCAAGGCCCCACCTGCCCCCGTTGCCAAGAAATAGAGGATATATAGAGTTCATGAATGGACTTGGGCTGTCCGCGCTCACGCTCACGCTCACGCTCGCACACTACCACGGAGCGGCGTAATACCCGTGTCTGTTTTCTTATTTGCTTGGGCTGGTCTTTTTATTTTGTCGTTTTGATTTGGTTCTGCCCTGTCTACTTTTTTTCGGGGCCGGTTATAAGTCTTCTTCTTTGGAAAGACTTGCCCATGGGACATTGTCAATCTTGATATCCACCGCTTCGTCGTCCGATTTCCTTGTCTTTTCTCTGGGTCGGCGTGGTCAAGCTTCTTCTTACTGTCTTATACCCATTTTTATCTCGTTCTATTGTTTATTTGCAGTCTTTGCAGTCATATCCCCATATCCATCTCTTAGTCTTCTCTTACTTGCGCTTCCATAACCTACTTAATGCGATGAATGAACACTGCTGGCATTTGTATAAACAACTTGTGCTGTGAATAATATATGAAGTACTGTAACACCTGGGTATCTAAATAATGAAATAATGTGAAGAATCTCCACACCGCGCTTTCTGTGACCAGTGCGTATCCTTAGTCCGCGTTTAACCTCCCGTTTGTCTCTCATGAATGTGCGCCTATGAACCGAATGCTTCTCTTGAATAGCACCACGCAAATCTTGTGTTCCTGACCTCTACTCCTTCAATCTCTTGCTAGCGCGCAAAATATCATCGTGAACAACAGTTCTCTTTGAGCCAGAGACTCCGCCACTACGCATCTCGTCATCAGGGCTCACTCTCCGATGTGGGTACTCATTCTTCAACCCCTCAAAACAGTTGGATGTCAACTTATCACCTGACGAGAAGAATGGTTGTTGGAGAGCCTGCGCGGCTGTAAGACGCTTTTCGGGGTCGTATTCAAGAAGACCAGCGAGTAACTTATACCCCTCACTACCAAGAGTTGCAAGTGGATAATTTGACGACGAAAGGTTTGCAGCTGAAGTAGTGGTATTACCACTGATGGTTGTATAATACCACCGCTCAAGGAGAGAAGTGTGAGGACTCTTGTGGTAATGTGTCTGGTGGGTTGATTGAAGAATATTCAAAGAGTTAAACTCCGGCATGGCTGTTACAAGTGGCCAGCGATCCCTATTAGGTTTTCCCATGACGTCAACAATCTTTTGCATTTGAGAGCGTTGAAAAGGAACTGTCTTCTTGGAGTCCATTTTTGCTTCCTCTCCTTTGAAAATCGGACGGAGGGACATCAACTCCGCAAAGATGCAGCCAATGGCCCACATATCAATGGGCGGCCCGTAGTGGTGTGATCCCAGAATAAGTTCAGGTGCGCGATACCATATAGTCACGACCACCTTGTCTCCAGTGAACAGACTGTGTAGTGGCTTCTGGAATTGACGAGCAAGACCTAAATCACCAATCTTGACTTCGCCGGTATTGGTAACCATGATATTTGCGGGTTTAAGATCTCTGTGTAAGATCCAGTTGGTGTGCAAGTATAGACATCCGTTCAGTAATTGGAACATGATACTCTTGATTGCCGTAGGAGGGATCGGCTGGCGGGGTTGTTGTGTGTGATGGTGAATAATCTGTAAAAGGTCGTGTTCGCAATATTCAAACACCATGAAGATACACTTGGGCTCAAGCATAATCTCAATCAGGCGAATAACGTTTGGGTGGTTCACCTCTGTACAAAGAGCCATCTCGCGAATCGCGGATTGCGAGATTCCAGTGTACGCCAGGTGCTCCCCCTCCTTGTCCGGTTTAAATTTCTTGATGGCGAATTCTCCGGTGATTGAAGCATCGTGAGAAGTCGCTTTGTATACGCGGCCATATGTTCCCGAGGAAATGAATCCAATAACTTTGTACTTGTCGGCCACGCGACAGCGCGGCTGGAACGAGGGCGGTCCCATCTGGCGGCCTTGTGCTGTTGTTTGATACGGTATTAGAGAGAGTCCGTCGAAGCAATTTGTCGAGCGGGGAACAAGTTGATAGAAAAAGAAAGCTCAAGGGACGATCGGAAAAATAGACATACAATCTGCGGTCAAGTGATATCCACGTTTTGGAGCGACAATACCGCGACCATAAAGTGCGCCTGAGCTGTTGCCGTGGTTCATAGTGGGCAAGCTTAGGTCGCTGTTCGAAAGGGAATCGTCCGACGGGCGGTGTTGTAGCACGAGAATGCGTGCAACTTTGGGTACGCTAAGCACGGGACTGACTTGTAGCGGCTTTACGAATTCGGATTAGGCACTCAGTGCAACAGGGCGAAAGATGGCGCGGGATTCTCGTTGACGGCGCAATAGATATAGATGATCAGTAGTTACGCTTGACATGTAAAATAGGTATCAGAGACGTTCGGATTGTTTTATAGGTGTTTTCGGAGTTGCACTATTGGTGTCTTGTATTTGAAAGACAAAATAATTGGAGTTAGTGTTAGTGACCGACTACTTTACAGTCCTCGACTGCCACAATCAATCTTTATCACGTGGTGATAAATGGTAAGGGCTTGTAGGGGTTGAAGCTATAGCCCCACCGTCTACGATGTAGCTCCAAGCCATGAATGAAGCTTAGTTAGGCTAAAAGTTCAAGATCTCGCAGGACAATCGGCCAAGTTTGGGAAAACACATGAGGGTCTAATGAATCGGTAGAGTATATAACTAATATATCTATGCACGTGTTTTCACACCCCCAAATATACATACATTCCTTAACAAACTCGCATCTCGGTCACCAACTCCATGACGTCTCGGACCCACTGAAATTCAGCGCAGCGTCCCTGTAAGCTACCCGAACAGGGTCCTTCGACCGCCCATTTGTACTGCCACGCTTGCGTCTTTTGGCTCCATTTAGTGGCAGCCTCGAGACCAGCCGCCACCCACTGCCTTGTCGCATCCAATTCCGAGAAACTCATCACGACCAGTCGCCCTCTACTTGTTCCGGGCCCTCTCCATTCAATTGCGCTCAAGCTCGAATCGTTTCACCCCCTATTCCACTACACCTAATCCCATCGCACCAATCAGCCCAACATGACGGCCCCCATCGGTATGCTTTGCCCGCTCACTTGTCTGGTGTTATGAGCACCGACACCTCCGCCCCCCACTATCCGCAATCCCCGACCGGAGCGCCGTCCATTGCCCCGCCCATCGGCACCCCACCCCGTACAAACATTGCGCTAACCTCGTTCGTGTCCCCCCGCAGTTCTGGACGGAGGAACCGGTTTCCTCAAGGTCGGTTATGCGGCCCAAAACTTCCCCGAGTTCCAGTACCCCTCGATGGTCGGCCGGCCGATTCTGCGTACTGAAGAGAAGGGCGACAGTGATCTTGTGATCAAGGACATTATGTGCGGTGATGAGGCTGCTGCTGCCCGTACTATGCTGCAGATCAGCTATCCCATGGAGAACGGTATTGTCAAGAAGTGGGATGACATGCAGCACCTTTGGGACTACACCTTTTTCGAAAAGATGAAGATTGACCCTCGCGGGCGCAAGATTCTCCTTACCGAGCCGCCCATGAACCCCCTCAAGAACCGTGAGCAGATGTGCGAGGTCATGTTTGAGCGGTACAACTTTGGTGGTGTCTACGTTGCCATCCAGGCTGTGCTTGCGCTATATGCGCAAGGTGAGTTTTTGTCTTAAAAGTTACATCATACAGTGTTAACCATGATGGTCGTACAGGTCTCTCTTCCGGTGTCGTTGTCGACTCTGGTGATGGTGTCACCCATATCGTTCCCGTCTACGAATCCGTCGTCCTGAACCACCTTACCCGTCGTCTCGATGTCGCCGGCCGTGATGTCACTCGTAATCTCATTAACCTTTTGACGCGCCGTGGCTACGCCCTCAACCGTACTGCTGATTTCGAAACTGTCCGCCAAATCAAGGAGAAGCTCTGCTATGTTTCGTACGACCTTGAGCTGGACAAGCGCCTGTCCGAGGATACCACTACCTTGGTGCAGAGCTACACTCTTCCCGATGGCCGTGTGATCCGTGTTGGTTCTGAGCGTTTCGAGGCGCCCGAGTGTCTCTTCCAGCCTCACCTTGTCGATTGCGAACAGCCAGGTATGGCGGAGTTCCTGTTTAACACCATCCAGGCGGCCGATGTCGATGTGCGTTCGTCGCTTTACAAGGCTATTGTACTCTCTGGTGGTTCCAGTATGTACCCTGGTTTGCCATCTCGTCTGGAGAAGGAGCTGAAACAGCTTTGGTTGACGCGGGTGTTGGGTGGAAACCCGGAGAGACTGAGCAAGTTCAAGGTGCGGATAGAAGATCCTCCCAGACGGCGTCACATGGTCTTCTTGGGTGGTGCTGTGCTGGCTAATATTATGGCGGATAAGGAGAATATGTGGGTTACCAAGCAGGAATGGGAAGAGCAGGGTGTCCGTGTGCTTGAGAAGTTGGGACCCCGGTAAGCTATTGGTGATGATTTTTTGTGTCTAGAGGGGTTATTTTGAGGCGAGGTGATTGATTATATGTGCTTTCTTTGTTATGTAACCATGAAGCGATTAAACTACTTTGTATTCTAATCTGACATCAAACGTGAAGTATGGGGGGTTGAAGTGTGGACATGTACGGCGAGGGTCATATGTCTTTATACATAAAGGTGGGGTTCTGTGTATATGCTAACAATTACTCGATTAGTTTACCCAATAAGGTAATTAGCTAAGAAAGCCTGATATCGTCCTGCCTCTTGTCTTCCTATATAAGATAGCACATATCCTTCTGTGATCATGTTATTCTTCGTTCAGTACACACCAAGCCTCTCGTCACCATGAGTTCTCAACGCAAAAACGGGACTATCGTCCTTCTCAACCCAAACGCCAACAGAAACATGACCGAGTCCTTGAAGACCAAATTTCTTGACTACGTCAACTCTCAAGACTTCGATCTTCGGACTCTAACAACAGACACAATCTCCCCCGATAGCATTAACAACGCCGAAGATATTGCCAACAGTGTCACCGCTGTCCGTATCCTCTATCCTCCTGAGGAACTTCGTCCAACAGAGACATTCAAGCCCGTTGGGCTTATCGTCGCTTGCTTCAGCATGCACCCTATCGTCAAGCTATATCGCCCTCATATGCCCACAGTTGGTATCTTTGAAGCGGGCATTCAAGCTGCTCAGAGGATTTATGAGGAGACTGGTAACAAGTGGGCAATTATTACGACGGGGGAGTTTTGGGTGGAGCACTTGTCGCAGGGTGTTAAGGCGGAACTTGGCGAGACGGAGGGGTTTGTTGGGGTTTTTGCTACGGGGTTTACGGCTGGACAGCTACATGCGGAGGGACCTGGGACTGTGGAGAGCATAGCGGTTGCTGTTAATGAGATTTTGGGTGCGGGTGCTAACACTATTGTTTTGGGGTGTGCTGGAATGGCGGAGTTGGAAAAGCTTATTAAGCTGGGTATCAGAATGATTTCCAAGCAGGGTGAGAAGTATTTTGTTATTGACGGTGTGAGGGCGGCGATAGAGTCGCTGATGGATAGGAAACGTCGGGTTGACAACGACAAGTCTATATATAATGCACTCAAGGCCTAGTTCTATATGTCTTTATACAATTCAAGTAATCACTTCACTTCTATACAATGACACCCGAAGACGCACTTACTCGGATGATACCTAATCAATCCGGCGAGTCCGTCCCCATACCTCATCTGCATTCCGTTTCCCTTTAGTCTCGGGGACTACGCTCCAAACGAACCCATAGACACCCATCGCCATCGCCGCAAAACCATAGTAAATCCACCCTTGTCCGCCGAACTTCTCATTCAGCAAGTTATTGGCAATAGGGAAGAATTGCGCAATCAAGAATGTCGCAATATAGTTAGCTCCCAGTGTCCAACTTTGCGCAGCACCGACGGCCTCGGGGTTGACAAGTTCACTAGCCATGATGAAGGGCACAGGGCCAAGACCAACGGCGAAGCAGCCAACGAAAGAAAGAACAGCCAAGGCAGAAAGATACTTGAGGCCGTTTTGGATGGCGTAGGCAAGGATAAATGATGAGGTGCCTTGGCCGGCAATGGATAAGAGGAGGCAAGTACGGCGACCAAGACGATCGGGGAGAGGTGAGCAGGCCAGGGTTGTTCCGAGATTTACGAGGGAGATTATGATTGTTAAGGCGGCGGAAGAGATGGGCAGGAGGTCGTTTAGGAGGGAGACTGAGTACATGATGATGCTGTTAATACCGCAGAGTTGTTGGCCGGTGGCAATTCCGACACAGGCGATGATACCTTTCATGGCATCAGCGTCGTACAGGACGTCAAGGAAACCGAGATGGGTAGGGGCGGAAGTGGATGATGAGCTAGACATGGGAGGTGAAGCCAGAAGACCATCTTCCTCAGTCGCGACTGCGCTGGGGTTGACGTCATATGTTTTCCATCCGGACACCTCCTCGGTGATATCTACATTTGGCCCTCTGATGCGGGTTAAGAACTGGCGGGCAGTCCGGTATTTACCCTGTGAAGCCAACCAAGTAGGGCTTTCGGGGATCATGACAAGACCAACCAAGTGCAAAGTACTTAAGGTGATACCAGAAGCAAGGATCCAGCGCCATGCACTACCGTATGACAAGACGTAGCCCTCGCATTGTGTAATCAAAATACCAACATTAATCATGACCTGAGTTGAGGTTCCAAAAAGACCACGTCTCTCTGGAGGCGCAACCTCACTGACGTAGAGAGGGACAATTACAGTAGACGCGCCGGCACCGACACCACCAATAAGACGGCCGAGGAACATGGGGGTAATACTACCAGCAAAAGTCTCCAGGAGAGAGCCCAGCAGGAAGCAGAATCCAGTCAGTTGCATGGCCGGTCGGCGACCTATAGCCGAGGTTACAGGCCCGGCGGCCAACGCGCCGCAAAGTCCTCCCAAGGTGAAAATAGACGAAATACTGGCAAATGCGCTATCGGTCATAGGGATGCACGGGGGTAACAGCGAGTTTGAAGCAGTATCCTGGGCGCCACTAAACATGCGCGTGATGGTCGAAACAAGACCCGCAGCTGGCTTTTGTTTGCAGGTAATCACATCTTGTGGGGCATTTAACTCGGCCTGTAGCGGGGAAGGTCGAAGCGAATTAGCGAGGGTCGCGCGGGGTGGTCACGGGACCAGGTGCGAAACTCACAATGTGGAAGCCGAACTGTAGTGGACCCAGAGCTGCTAGAAAGACAATGAGTATGACGTAGAGGCCGTCTGCCAGCGTGCGACTGGTGGCGACAGGCATCGCAATAGTGGCAGAAGTGGATATGAAACCTAGCACGGATATTGTGGGGGAGGGAAGAAGGAATGAATAAGTAAGCTTTTTAAAAAGCTTGGAGGGGGCGGGTTTTGCTAACGACGGAGTGGAAACGGGACAGGAGACGGGACTTGGTCTTGGCTTGTTTGGGACAAGCTGAGAAGTGGAAGAGTCGAGGGGCGGATCCTAGACAGGAGGGTTGGGTTTTGTATTGCGACAGAGGTCACATGAGCAAGGCGCAATCGTAGCCCCGTAATAGACCAAGTGCAAGCGAATAAATGTGCTGTATGATTTTCCACGACAGAAGCAAAAAGTCGTGGCTTCGTACCCCGTATCTATGCAGGGAGTTATCTACTTGGAGACGAATAGGAGACAGGAGATAGTAATGATAACAACATCGATAACTACAATGTAAGACAAGCAGCCCCGTCAAGCTCTTGGCTTACATGCGAACATGGAACCTGCATCGTGAATTGGTCCCTGGCTAGTCTCCAAGCTTATGTAATCTTGATTTCCTACCAAATCCTCGGTGAGGCTCCAATAAGTGTTTGGGTGCTGCGCCTGGGGTGACACACTCTACTCCACACCGGCACCTTCCAGTCTCCACGCACACGCACCAGGGATGGGGCTAGTAATAGTCGTTCGATCAGGACAGGGGTGCCCATTTCGTTTCACTGGCTGTGCTGTGGAAGGTGTCGGACCATGAGATCAGTTGTTGAAATGGGCCTTGGCTGAGCAGTTTCTCCAACAGGACGCCGAACCTTTGTGACGTTGTGCCATTTGGCTGTGCGAATACTTAATCCCGCCTGTCCCGCCTTTTAGACTTTGAATAGTAGTTCTTACATCAACTTCTTTCACTTTTTACACCCAACTTTTTCCATTTGACCCCACCAAATTCATCGCTGATACATCAACTACAATGGGCTCTTCCACTACTGATTCCGTCTTTAAGCGTATGTTTGTCTAAATCCCCGCCTGCCCAATAGCGAGCCGTTCATTTGTCCGCGCAGTACTGGCTGGGCTCCCACATTCACCAGCACAGCCAGGGTGCCCAGACGGACCAGCGGACACACTCATTGACGATATCGTCAAAAATCAATAAACAAATAAGCTAACAATGACTTTAGAGGCGACGGCACAGGAAATGCGCGATGCGCGTGTTCCATTGGCGTACCGTGATAGCTGCGCTCATCTCCTGATTCCCCTCAACCGCTGCCGCTACGATGAATACTGGCTTCCCTGGAAGTGCAATGTGAGTTTTAGCCATCTCCAATGGAGCCTGTCGGCCTCCCTTCCTTGTCGGCTCATCCAAACTGATGCCATTTCTTTTTTCCCCGCATTTAGGACGAGCGCCATTCGTATGAAAAGTGCCAATACACTGAATTCAAGAAGCGTGTAGCTCGGATGGATGAGCTCCGTGAGCGTAAACTTGCTGCCAGTAGCAACTAAGCTGGTCGACAGACACGAATTACCCCCCACGATTTGTATACGCATACACAGAAACATTCACGGGTCGATCATCTTGCTACCAGTGGCAGATTTATTAGGGGGGAGTACTGTATGGTCGGCTTCGTACGACTTGCTATGACAGGCGCAGAGATACAGACTCTGCAACTAGGAACAGAAAATGGAACACAGGAACAGCCGGACTGGAGAACGGGTGGGGTAGCTTTGATGAGCCAATGTGGTTAATTCGGAGTGCCTGCATCCGTAGAGTTGTCTCCAGGTATAATAATTATCAAGAATAAAACAATAGTATAATTCTAAATCTACAGATTTTGATATCGTGACTATCTATGTAATTCACTCAAGCACAGTGATAACTGGCTCCCATGGCCGTGACTGGTTCCAGAGAAAGGTAGCGTCGTGGCAAGAGTATTTCAGATACTCGGTTCCTGGTTCATCATCCTCCGCTACTAAACCAGGCCCTGCCAAATCCAAATCCCCTAACCCATTCCTAGCTGCATCTGGCAAAGTTTCTGTCACAAGCTCAGATTCAGGTTCGGGTGTCACAGTATCCTCCCTAGTCTGTACAAGATGATTGTCCTCAAGAACCTCGGTAAACAAATTCACATCCGACCAAGCAGCCTCGGGAAACAGGACAAGCGGAAGACGAAGACGAGTGAGAAAGGCTGAGATTTTAGATATATAGAGGGGAAGACTTGCCGGGGCGGGGATGTGTAGAAGGAAGTGTAAGTTTTGAATTTCGATATGGGTGGTTACTGTGAGGCGAGTGGGTACTTCGGAGGGCTGCGAAAGACCGGCTTTCAGAGCTCCGACTAGGAAGTCTCCAGGGGTAGCTAGGACCCAGGAAGCACCGCGGCGGTAGGATATAGTCTCCGATTCATCATCAACACTCTCAGTCCATACTTTTGTTCCCCGCTTTGAACAATCGGTGAGAACCAGCTCATTCCATGAATTAAAAGTAAGGAAACAGTGGGTCCGAGAGACACCCCGCAGACGGGGAAGAACTAGATCACAGAGATGTGGATCACTTCCGAGAAGGTAGCCACGGGTGCTTTTTGGGGCGTGGGAAAATCTAAGTTCAAGGTGGGGGGTCGTCGAGGAAAGTGGAGTCTGGAAGTGGGGGTTCGTAGAAAGAAGAGATATTGCGGCAGGAGATGTTGGGGAAGGTGATAAGTAAGCTATTGTGTCCGGGGTGACTTGCGGGGTAGTAGACACGGGGACGGGACGGACGGGGGACATTCTGAAGGAAGAGAATATGTATAATGTATTAAGAATTGCTAGTGGTTGAAAGGAAGAATTGTCCGGTCTGGTCTGGATCGAAAAAGAATATCTACAGTTACAATATGACCCATCCATAAGCATCTTTATATACAAACCTTCTGTCCCACCACTACAAGCGCCAACGAAAACCCAATCCAATCCAAACTCACCGGCTTCCTACATATGTATATCTCGCCACACCCACTGTTTGAGGCACTCTCCTCCGCGGCGGAATCCGCATTCGTCGCGTCAAGATCGGACGCGGAAGAGACAATCGACAATGCTGATTCGTCAGCAATAAAGGTAAGGCGGAAGGACATTGGCCTGACGCGGTTCAGGCTGACAGTAGTTCATTGAGGTGGGACTTTGGGCTATCATGCAGATTTGTTTCGGGACGTCTGGGCCAATCAATTGTTTACATGACTTTGTTCGAGAACGCGCGCGGTGAGGTGGGGCGGTTGGGTTTTGCGGGAGGATGATGCGTCAAGGTTATCACATGTTTGACGCTAACTTTTCAATATCATCTACAGGTGTCCCATCCATACAAAAGTTTAAATCTCACCCGGTCATAGGTAGGGTTATTACGCACAAACCCCCGGTCGAAGACAGGTGATCCACGATCCTGGCTAATCAATCAATGCCTCTGTGTGTCTATACATCCATGCATCGTCAAAACCGCCCGCCGCTTCCATCATTGCCTGCCGACTTTATAATGTCTTGCTGTTCAATCAATCTCCCGGCCAGACTCAACTCCGATTTCATGACAAAATCCAGCCGGCCACCCGCGAAGGACCCGCGCGGTCATGGAACCCTTAGACCGCCGCTTAGTAAAGGACACTGGGGCTTAGTCAGGAGTGACTCGGTTGAAGTTTGGTGGGGTATTACGAATTTGCGTCTAGGTGAATGTGCTGAATGGGAGGTTGGTTGAGGCGCTGAATGTTGAAGAAGTGAAGCTATTGAGATGTTTTGATTCTAATGTGAGAAAGGGAACAGTGCGGGCTATGCATTCAGACGATCAAATATAAACACCTGCGAATCCCCCCGATGTGAGAATTTGGAAGACTGGAATTACAGAGAACCACGCCAATTCCTTCGGAGTCTATTCTGTCACTTTCGCCAGTTTTCCTAAGTCCAGCTAAAATCATACCTTGTGGTTTTAAGCCTGTATTAATTCTATTCGTTCCAATTATTGCCTTATCTTTTAGCCGGATAGCGTAGCGTGCGCACCTACCTTTAAGTCACCCACTATAACTCGCTTCGCTTCTTTATAGACCGTCTGACATCTGAGCGGACTACACAAGAGTGTTCTTTTGCGCCTTTAAACGTTTTTGATTTTCCGAGACTTTCTATTTGTTTTCCAGTATATTTTTCCCCATTTTTATTTCCTCGCCTTACACAACCTTCATTATGGCGCAAGAATCTCACCAGCAAGCGGCTTCCGCATCCACTTCCGCATCCGGCGCCACCGCCACCGGCCCCGCCACATCCCTCCCTTCTTTCTACTCTCCCCGAACTCAAGCCGCCGGCTCTGCCCCCGGCGCATCCCCCGATACAATTTCCCTTAATGGTGATCACGACAACACCACCGAAACTCTCACAGCAAACCCTACCGTTCTCCCACCTGCGTCCGTCCTTTCACCCGCTTTCACTCCGCCACAAACACCCGGTTCGCAAACGCCTCGCCCTGATGCCGCACCGCGCTCCGTCCCCGTAGACTCGACGGACCCACAGGGTGGTTGTGGTGATAAGAAACCTCGGTTGCTTGAGAGACTTCCCGAGGTGACCTGTCAGGTACGGGCGCGCATTCCGACAACGGCCGGCACAGAGATGTTTTTGTACCTTTACTCGAATGATGCGGATAATAAGGAACATTTGGCTATTGTCTTTGGAAATGAGATTCGGAGTACCAGTTTGGACCGTGTTGTGCCTGGGGAGACGGAGATGCAGAGAATGATTCGGGGTGCTTACACCGGACGCTTGTTCCCTGGACGCACTACGAGTGGGATGAAGGGAGGAGAGGTGGAAAAGGAAGGGGAAGAACCAAAGGCGGTGGCTACCCAGACACCGCTTGTGAGAATTCACTCGGAGTGCTACACTGGCGAGACTGCCTGGTCTGCCCGCTGCGACTGTGGCGAACAACTCGATGAAGCCGCACGGCTCATGGCAGCTTCACCTGGTGGCGGCATCATTATTTACCTGCGGCAAGAGGGCCGTGGAATTGGTCTGGGAGAGAAACTTAAGGCGTACAACTTGCAGGATCTGGGGAATGACACTGTGGAAGCGAACTTGATCTTGAGACACCCCGCAGATGCGCGGAGCTATGGATTGGCGACGGCCATGTTGATGGATCTGGGTCAGAAGGATATTAGATTGTTGACTAATAACCCAGAGAAGATCCGCGCGGTAGAGGGACCCAATCGTGAGATTGTTGTGAAGGAGAGAGTCAGTATGGTGCCTTTGTCGTGGAGGGGACAGGGCGGATTCAAGAGTCGGGAAGTTGAGGATTACTTGAAAACCAAGGTACGTTCACAGCGTGAGATTTATGTTGATCTGGCTACTAACTATTTTACAGATCGAAAAGATGGGACACATGTTGCCCTCTTCACATTGATCAAAAGCCATTTCCTTTTTTCTGTATATACTCATATTCATATTCAATTCAACGTTACATCTCCAATAATTGCGTCATAAATTAGGGTTAGAAAGTGCATGTAAACCCCTGTCACATTAGATTGACAAGCAGAGCGGCCCCACAAAAAAACTTATGGGCGCATTTAGATGTTTGGCGTGTAGAGCGTAGTGTAGGATTTCCAAGTGCATATATACACACGCGACAATCTCACGATTTCGTATTTTCGTTATACAGTTTTTCTTGGATAGATATTTCGACAATCGCAATTCACGACTATAACTGAGACGTAGCCATGAGTTTGGCACTAGCAGCGGACAGCCCGCAAGGCCAAACACTGCGTCTCGACGTCACCTTCAATGTTCTTACATTGCCGACCAGGCGGTTTCTTTGGGATGCGCCGACTAGAAACTTTCCCATTTCCGCTTTGATTAACCAGATTTTCAATCTGTTGGATGGATCATGGAAACAGGTGCTTCGGCCTTGTGACTTTGTTGCAGAGTGGCATAGACCAGATGATGGCGATTCATTGGAATGTCCCCATTTCAAGGAAACGTTCCAGATACTGCGTGATATGTCTCGAGTATTGTGAGTTTATTACAGTGTTATTAATGATTATAGTTGCTGACTTTGGTAATGTAGTATCCGGCAGCTCACCCCCTCTGAGGTCCAGACGAACTATTTTACGGGACGTTTTTCTGACGTCAATGGCGTGCGGTACATCGATGGCGTAATGTTTGGCAGTCTAATAGAGAGCCATCGTTTGCCACTTGCCTACGTTCCGGCGAATGATCCTAATGTCAACAACACACAAAACCACCAGCAGCCACCCGTGTTGACTGACATACCTGCCACGGCTGGACAGGGCAACCATTTGGTGCAACAGGCTTTCGCCGCATATGCTTCAGCGCACACCGTCTCGGCAAACCCCTCTTCTGAAAGCAGAACCGATAGCCATACGAGATCACCCACGACAACACCAGCTACCCAAGCTACCCAAGCCGCCCAAGCCACACAGACCTCTGCTACACCTGCAACCTCCATGTCTACTACATCGATCGTGAAGTCCATCCAGGAAAACCAAAGAGCTACAACCACACAAACCAAGCCATCTGATGAAAGCCGCCCGGCTAAACGGAGAAAACACCAAGTACGGTCACAGTTTCCTCCGAAACCCCACCCAGGCTGGTCACGCGAAAAGCGGGAGTCGTGGCAGAAGGACTTGAAAGATATATACCGCCAGAAAGGCTACAATGTATCCCACTATGACAGCGACGGTGATTTGGTCAGGGTTTCTACGAAGTCCGGTGATCAGGATACGAGCAGTGAGGGACCAAATGAGTTGCCGATTCAGAAGTTGTCGAAGTCAAAAGAAACGTGGATGCATAGCAAGACAGAGCGTGCTCTGAGTACGGGTAACGAGTTACACGCAGAAGGCAGTGAAAGCGAAAGCGAAAGCGACAGCGAGGATGACGAACCAAAAGCTTTGCCTGCACCAGCTGCCATCAGTTCCGACTCTGATGATACCAGTTCCTCTTCCGATTCTTCCTCCGACGATTCGAGTTCTGACTCGAGTTCCGAATCCGACTCTGAGTCCTCTGACCCCGAAGAAACCTCATCACGCCCGCCTACTGCTGTTCTTACGAAAACTCAACGTCGTAACCAGAGACGTCGTATTGCGCGGAAGTTCCAGGCTAGCGAGAGAGCTGCTCAAGCTGCTCCTGCTGATATTAACACTATCCAGGAAGCACCTGCGGCGAGAGACCTTGAGACCATGCGGGCTGCGCTGTTAGCTCAGTTGTCAAATGTTGAAACTGAGCCCCAGGAGGTTGATAAACAACCAGCCCAATCCAAAAAGCAAGATGCACAGTCGTTGGCAATCACGCATTATACCCCCGGAGACGAATCTTGGAGGTCGAAGATTAACCTCTCAGCTGTCGAATGTGTCAAATATGGTGTAGAGTACCCTGAGCCGCCGTTCCCATTTGTTCAGAGATGGCACGCTAAGAAACAGGCTACCGGCAAGCGGAAGCAGAGAAGTTGGGACGAAGAGCCCGAAGAGGCCCCATTGCCATATGATGACTTTGATGTCGACGGTTCTTTCCCGACGAGTGACTACGCCAAACAACTTGACGGATTCTCGCGTGACGCTGGTGGATATGAAGACAATTATGATGAAGAGGAGGAAGAACAGGAAGAGGAAGAAGACCTTCCCGAGCTACCCGCGGATCTTTCAACACTCACACCCGTCACGAAGCATGAGGATATCAAACCTGGGATGATTATCACCTACAACTCCCTCCTTATCTCTTCAAAGACGAACTGGGCACCTGCTGTCGTCCGGGTCACAGCAACAGTCACCAATGTCCACGGCGAGGGATATTTCACAGTACAACTTGCCAGAAGAGACCGACGGGAAAAGAAATACGATGCCAATGGCGATAGAATCTTCCATGCATTCGAAGAAGAAGATGAGGAGTTGGATATGGGAATTGCTGGAGTCGCTTTTGATGATTTGTTTGACGTGAGGGTTTTGAAGGATGTGGAGTACCCGGTTGTTGACGGTGAAGCATCCGAGGCCGCCGAAGAGAGTGGACCAAACGCTCAGTTGTCCCGTGATTCTGATGCCCTTGTGCCCTGTTCAGACGGAGCTGTCACTTCCGCCCCAGTTAAAAGTACACCTGAACCAACTTCATCTGTTATTGGTTTGGCTGAGCCTCTTACTAGTAAGAATGAAATCATGCCAAATGTGTCAATGACTATCGTCATTGATGATTCTGAAGAGGATATGCCTATGGCCCAGGCACATGGGACATTTGATTACGATAGCCTACCGGAGAGAGTCGTGGAGGAGGAGGACCTTGGGAACTCGCTGATGCCTTCATCTGACAACCCACTGGCTATGGTGAGTTCAGAGATGTAAGTTTCATTAATAGCATTTGATATTCAATACAAAAATTAGACATGATACCCATATACATTTGTACACCCATATCACATAAGGCAATTGACAAAATATTTGTTTTCGAAAGTTTTTTTTACTCGATTTTTGTTTGTTTCTTTTTTGATGACGCTTCTTGCAATGACACAAAACACCGAATCCCTTCTGACCCATGGAGACAACCTCAACAAAGCCAGTTGCCCTTGCTCAAACAGAGACTCTTTCTCCTCAGAAACCTGTCCCAAGAAAAAAGAAGCCTCCGCTCCTTGAGGACCTGCAAACGACAAAACACCAGGTGGACGATAGTTTCTATACAAACAGCAAAGCTTTTTGATTCCGCTTCCCCCCATCCAATGTCCCGTAAGCCTAAATAAGCCATTTTGATTGCACCTCCAATCAAGAAAAGAGCAAAAGTCCATACGACAGAAAAAAAACAGACGCCATGTAGTCACGCAAGTGAACCACGCAAAGCAGAAGAGAGAAAAGTGGATTAACGCGGAGCGCCCACCGTTTATTTCTCCTTCTTGGGCTTGGCACCCTTGACCTTGGCAGTGCCGCGGAGGGTCTTCTGGCGGTTCTTGCGCTGCTTGCCTATTGAGGGGGAGATAGGTTAGTTTACTGTTTCTAGAGAGATATTCATGGTGACAGCATGACGGGACCGTGGAGTGTAGGTTCCCTGGTTCCGACATGCTACCAACATGAGAGATTTTGCTGCGCAGGAGTCGCGTAAGAAAGTCTCTTGTCTTCCCGGTAGAAAGACAGGAGACAAAAGCCCTTCTCGACTCGTCTGAACATTCCACCACCCGGATATAGAACGGTGTCACCTGAAGTCTCATGTACAAAGTAGTAAAGCCACCCATAAAGGGCAACCCGACGGTTATGTACCGAAACGACAGACCGAAAAATATCCGTTGATAGCAGCGGATGCAGCAGAGAGAACGAGGATAGCACTTACGCTGCTGGCGAGAAGCACGCTCGATCTTGGTAGCAAGACCGACTCTGATGAGGCGGTAGCGGGGCTCGAACTTGGTCATGGCCTCGGGGGAGTCGTAGACCAGGGCGAAGCCGGTGGTCTTGCCACCACCGAACTGGGTGCGGAGACCGAAGACGGAGACGCGGTCCTTGGTGGCCTTGTAGAGGGTGGCCAGCTTCTCACGGAGCTCATCCTTGGAGATGTTGGCACGGTTGGGGTGCAGGATGTCGCTGTGAAGGAACAGGTATTAGACATGAACTTGTAGACATGGCAATCTGATCTGCTGTCGAGTCGAGTGATAGTGTCAAGTCGAGATACGTCGTCTAAATCCGGGACATGTCGAGCTGGCGGAAATTCAATATCTCTCCAATTGGCGGTCTCAAAATTCGAAACATCGTATATCGACAAAACAAACACCATAACGACAGCAGATCTTTCGATTGAACGGGTGGTTGAAAAAAACTCACACAACCATCTGCTTGCGACCCAGCAGGGGGTTGCGGATGAACTTGCGGGTGCGCAGAGTGACGGGGGAGTCGGAGTCAGCCATTTTTGCGGTGATGGGTTGCTAAACGGGGGAAAGAAGCAAGTTCAGACTGGAAGTCAATTTCGAATTCGATGATAGTCTTTTTTTTCCCTGGGTCTGGTACGGCCTTGCTAATTCTTTTGCGGGGCGGCCCACATTGGGCAGGGGAGCCAATGGCGGGCTTGGGCTAAGGCCGGGGTCTGTTTTTGCTTGCCCTAGAAATTATTTTGTGGATGGATTGGTGTGGCGGTGGCACGTGATGACGGTATAGCCGATGTGGCGGTGGGTGTTAATGCGCTAACATGTTTTAGGCGCGACAAGCGCTATATTAGCGCGGGGCGGGAGAACTTGTGCTACCAGTGAGATTTCTTCATTGGCTGATTGATAAGTAATATGTCACAGTTGCTGCAAACATGACGTGCGATTTTCAAGTGGCTCGGTTCTGCCGACAATATCTGCAATTAGAGCGGGACCTCGATTACCCCTCGAATGAGTACTTGCGCTCCGAGACTGTGCAGTCTGAGATTGCCAGGGTGATCACAGGACAAGACTCTACCAACGCTGGACCACCGCCCCGGTATCGCCTAAGAGTTTTAAAGACTCTGGTGTCAAAGATTGAAAGTAGCATTGAAGACTGGGAACAAGATGTGTGTGGCAAGTGATGTATATGGGCCATGACCATTGGCTGACTCATCCATTGCAGGGCGTTAACGAAGACCTGGTGGAAGCCATGAGTGAACTTATGTCTACCCCTTTACCACCAGAGAGCGAAGAGGTGCAGAAACGGTCATATGTGACGTATCATGTAGCTGGGTTACCGGCTGTAACTAGAGAAGACGGGTCTAGCGAGACGCCTGCTATCACGCTGTTTGAATCGAGGTCTCTGATTTCACAAGGTGGAACTACCGGCCTGCGGACATGGGAAGCGGCTCTGCATCTGGGGAACTATCTTTGCCAGCATGACGAGGATATCCGTGGGAAGTCTATCTTGGAGCTTGGAGCTGGAACTGGGTACCTATCTATTTTAGCTTCTAAGTATCTTGGGGCGTCGCGAGTTGCATCCACAGATGGATCTGATGAGGTTATCAATGCCTTGTCGGAGAACTTCTATCTTAACGGGCAACAGGATAACCGTTCTTTGGTGCCAGCAGCACTTTTCTGGGGTCACGCGATTGTGCATCCAAATGAGACGGCATGGGGACAAACTGAGGTTATCGACACGGTGATAGGGGCTGATATCACATATGATCAACGTGTGATTCCTAGTTTGGTAGGAACTATCATGGAGTTGAAACAGCACTACCCTAACATCAAAGTTATTATCAGTGCGACGCAGAGAAACGAGGAAACATTCCGAGTATTTGCGGATACTTGCAAAGAGCAAGGCTTCAGAGTTGAGTTTATGCAGTTCGCAGGAACTCCCATGAAGGAGCAAGTTGGGCCTTTCTATAACACCAGTGTGCCAATTCACATTGTTCGATTACATTAGATTGTAAAATTGAGAAAAATCAAATGATTAGATGTATTAGTACAGTATTGGTATCAACTTTTGGTCCATATTTAGACATATTTTATGGTGTGTCATGATAGACACTAGCCGTAGATGAGATTTGAAAGAGAAATGCAGCGAGTAGTTTAGCTGTTCTTGCCCTCGGCAACACCCCAGAAGTAGGCGACCCAGGCACCAAGAACCATGCAAAGAAGACCAAACATCATGACCTTGCTGAACAAGACGTGCTTGGCCTTGTTGACAGGAGACTCGTACTCCTCCTGGAGCTTGTTGATCTCCTCGCCGCGAGCAATACGCTGCTTGCGACTCCACTGGAGACGACCAAGAGTAGGGTTGAACCAACCAATGATGAAGATCGTAGAACCGACGACAACGGACATGGCGGCAAGGAAAACATAGGCGATAACAACGTGGTCGTACGAGTCATCGGGGGTGTGATCTTGAATAACACCGGTGATGATACGGACGAGGATGTTCATGGAGTTGTTAACGGTGATCTTGATGGCGTAACCGGAGCCGAAGACCTCCTGGTACCACATGGAGGTACGGATAGAGTCAATGATGACGGTGGGACCCAAAGAAACGGCAACGGCGTAGATACCGAAAGCGGCAGCGGTACCGCCGACGGTAGGACCCCAAGCAACCAGGCACATGGACAGAAGCATACCGAGACCGCAAGCGAGCATGACGGTCAGACGCTGGCCTTGGAGATCGATGAAGAGACCGATAAGGGGAACGAAGAAGAAACCCAGGTACTGCGACATGGCCGAGTACCAACCAGCCTGGACACTGGAGATGTTGAAGCGCTGCTCGGCAAGCTCGGTGGAGTTTTGCGAGAAGATGACGGCAGTGGAGGTCTGGAACATGGAGAAGAAGATGACGCACCAGAAAGGCCAGGGCATCTCCAGGGCCTTCTTGATCTCCCACTTCTTGTTCTTCTCAGTCAACTTCTCACCAGTAGCGGGATCGCGAATACCAGAGTAGTGCTTGTCACACCACTTGGAGAACCAGTAGAAGACACCGGTAGCAATGTTGGTAAAGATGTTGATGAAGACGGCAACCCAGTAGACCCAGGCAAAGTCACCAGTTCCCACGGCAATGGGGTTGGCAGTCGACTTGCCGATGAAGGAACCAATCTTGCCAATACCGAGCTCGAAACCAAGAGTGGCGGCGAAACCGTGCGATGGGGGGAACCAAGAGGAGAACACCTTGTACTGGGCGACCTGGGTAGCAGTGTCACCGAGAGACTGGATGACGTAGGCGGCGATCATGAACTTGTAGCTGCGAACTTGAGCGGCGGCAGCGACTAGGATGGCACCAACGGTGTAGAAGGCGTTACCCCAAAGCATAGCACCTAAAGTAATTAGTTAGTAAAGGCCGGCAACATTGATATGTTGTGTCAACATACTGGCACCACCCATGCGGTCGGTAACGATACCGGTAGCCAGCATAAGAGCAGTCTTGATGAAGTCATCACTGGCCTCAAGAGCGGAGTACTGAGTGTTGTTGATCTTAAGTTCCTATAACCATAAAGCTTTTGTATTAGCACGTGGTTTACAAGAGAGCCTCGTCTGACATCGGCGAACCGTGTCAGTGCGTTACACGGGCACATGGGCAACGCCAAGCTGGTTCCACAATTACCTTCTTGAGGGTCTTCTTCATGGCAGTGGTGAGACCGGAACTCCAATGAGAGCCGAGACCGACCAAAGTGATGAGCACAATGGCAGCAATCTTGTGCTTCCAGGGGACATGACTGGACATGTGACTGGGCACGGAGTTGTTGGAGCTGGTGCGAACGATGCCATTGTCGTTAATAGCAGCGGGGGACTTCTCCTGATCAGACACACCAGAGTGCGAGTCTGTCTGGGCGGCGGTAGCCACGACGGCGTTGTCGCGGGGGTCCATTTTCAGTGAAGGGAAAAGAGAGTGACGAAGATAAGAAAGATAGAGAACGAAGGGACATCAGACAAAAAGAAAGGGAGGACTGACGAGCTTTTTATCAACATGACAGGATCGCCGGTGCGGCATTCAGGAAGACGCTATAAACGCCAACAAAGCTACCACCCGATTGACACCCACATGGCTATTGGGTGACAAGTGGGGACATAGCAGTTCGGCCGGCAGATTGATAGTGAGAGGGCCTCGTGTTATCAGATGCCCTATTCCCTGCTCAAAATATTGCTCTTAGTCTCCGGACATGCCAGTGGAATTCTGATGGCTAGCGCGTATTCGCTCCTATAGACATCCCAAGCTAACAGGAAAACCCTGCACGGCGAAGCTCCGGACCCGGAAAAGTTAGGAAGTCAATCCTACATAGAACGCATTGGTGTTCCTGATTTAGAATCAGGGATAGAAAGAGCGGGCGAGATCACGGTGAAGCTTCCCAAGTATGGACATGATCCGGGCATATTGGACCGGGAAACATAAGTGCGGGGGGAACCCGAGAAGTCACAATAGATGTGTCCATGTGAGCTGTAAGTTTTTTTTTTTTTTGCAGGCATGGGTAAAGAAAACTCCGAGTCAGCGGGGTAGTCTTGGCAATATTGGCTACATACAGCACGGTCATCATTTCTAACGGTTGGCTGCGTTTTTTTCAGCACAGGGATGACGAGTCCCGACAATACTGCGCTGTTTATCAATCTAAGTGGTGGTACGATGTGACAGTCCGGAGATGGGGCCACCTCCGGTGGGATTATGGTTGTAGAAAGGGCTTGTCCTACTAGTAGTCCGACGGACAGCGGAGATTTTTCACTGTTTTCTCTCCGGACTTACCGGCGAGGTTAGGCGCCGCTATTAGTACGGATTTTGACATTCCTTAAGGAATAATCTCTGATGAATTAGCCCACTTACCCACTTGTTCTAGAAGATATCCATCAGATTAGATTTTTTTGTAACCCTACTGGAAGCTTGTGCCTGCCGAATGTTGTATTTAGTTGATGAAAGTGGTTATAAGATGAAGGTTAGTTCCCTCTATTTCCTCTATATGAAATCGGCTTTTCTCTTTTGAATTTTTCATTGCTGTATAAAGGAATGTCAAGATCAAATTGTTGGGATGCCAAGAGCCTATGAATCCACAAGCGAACAGTCATCTACAGTTGCAGCTTCAAATTGATATCATAGACATGTTTTGTTTTCCAATGCAACTCTACTTCTGTGTAGACATATGCATACGTAAACATGGAGATGGCCGAATATGGCTCATTGAGCATATCCAATAGTGAGACAAATCATAGCCCGTGTACATACATATAACTCCCGGAACGCGAGGCATAAATGATTGTATTGTGTAGGGTTTACATGGTCCAAGCATACATGGTGTCTACAAGTCCTTTCACCGACGGACGTTTCCATGAGAGTCATGAATAAAAAAGGTATGTATGTATGTAAGCAGCTACATACGGAGTTGACAAAGTAGGGAATATCTCTTCATTGTATTCCATTCTCTTTTCGGCTAATCAATCCAACTCGCGACTGTCTTCGCTTCGACATACCTCATGTTCCGTAAGCGTTGACACCCACGTAAACATGAGACACCCGAATGTTTGGCTAAATCACAAACTTTCCGCAAGTCCCTTTAATTATCTACTGGTCATGGGTTCAATCACCGGTATATAAACATGTCGATGCCACATTGATCACCATGATCTTCGTAGTTCCCGTTCTTCAGTCCATTTGACAACTTGACAATCGTCCTTTCTTTCTTTCGTTCTCTGTTCTGTGTGCAGATTTCCCACTTTGCGTCTACGCATATAGTCTTTCGTTTGTAGTTGATCTACTCTTCTATTCTTTCTTGTTACCAGTTCAAGTATACATTCTCTTTTCTCCAATCCTTTCTCTTCCCCCCCAAAAAAAGAACCACAAATTCCCTAAAACGGCAAAATGAAGCTCTCCTACGCCCTTCTCTCCGCTCTGCCTCTAGTCTCCGCCCAGGTAGTCGGCACGCCTTTTGGATTCGCCGCTAGTGTCACCGGTGGTGGATCTGCCACGCCCGCTATCCCTGCGGACATTGACGAGCTCAAGGAATGGCTTACCGATGATGTCGCGCGTGTAATCATGCTAGACAAGACCTACGACTTTGTTGGGAGTGAGGGTAACACCACCAGTAACTGCTGCAGTGATCCTTCTACGACTGTTTGCTCCGGCGGCACTTCCAAGGGGCAGTTGTGGATCCAAGATTCCTGCTCAAGTGGCCAGACCGCTCAGCAATGCACCTACGATACCGCTGCGACTAGTGCTATTGATGTCAAGAGTAACAAGTCCATTGTCGGCGTCGGTTCAAAGGGTGTCATCCGCGGCAAAGGTCTTCGCCTCCGTGGTAACGAAACCAACGTCATCATTCAGAACATCCACTTCACTGTAAGTCATCGCATTGCAACGTTCCACCGCATACTTACACGTACCCTTACTAACCCTGCCGCAGCAACTCAACCCGGAGTACGTTTGGGGCGGCGATGCCATCACCATGGACGAGACCGATCTGGTCTGGATCGACCACTGCAAGTTCTCTCTCATTGGTCGTCAAATGCTCGTATCAGGCTGGGGCGCAGCCGGCCGCGTAACGATTTCCAACAACGAGTTTGACGGACAGACCGAATGGAGTGCCTCATGCAACGGACAACACTACTGGACCATGCTCTTCATAGGTCTCAAAGACTACTACACCTTCTCCGGCAACTGGATCCACGATGTATCCGGCCGCGCTCCCCACCTTGGCACCGAAAAGACCGATTCGGCGATTGAGTTCCAGGCTGTCAACAACTACTTCCAGAACATAACCGGCCACTCCTTCGACGTCGCCACCAACACCAACCTTCTCATTGAAGGTAACTACTTCGACAACGTCAAGACCCCCGTTACTCCCGCTACATACACGAGCGGGGCCGACGTCTATTTTGCCCAAACTGTTGCCGAGGCCCAAGCATCCCAATCGGAACTGGGATACATTCTCGAGTGGAACCGCCTTGTTGATTCCGGCTCAGTCTCCACCTTGACCAACGACACGGTGATTCCCACTCTTGCCGGTAGCAAGACGTCTCTTGTTTCCAAGCACATTCCCGTAGCGAGCGTCCCTGGAAACGTCACGGCAAACGCCGGTATCGGGAAGACTACCAGCACGAACTAAGGAATTTGCCTAGTTTCCCTTTGCATCTGATTAAGTAGACATTGTAGATTATCTTTTTAATAACATTCGGACATTTCGTATCAGATCAAAACCGGTGTTTCTGTTTTCTTGACTGTTCGAGTTATCTATCCCTGTAGCTCTAGTTTACACTGCGCCAAGACCAATGGTGGTCAAACTCAAATTTGAACAATCCTTGATCCATGAATCTCACGACAAATTCAAACCGGGAGCTGACGTGTGTGTGCCGGGAATCCTGTCAAGGCAAGTTGACAGAACAAGTTATCTGCGTCGGGATATAACTCCATCTCAACTACGGACAAAAAACCAAACAAAGTTATAATTATCACCGAAATGTGGACAAAGTCTGTCAAGACATGCGCCTATTAGCCAATCATGTAATCTACATATGTATATAACCTCCTCACTCAGTATCCACCTCCATGCCGTCTTGATCTTCCCGCTCCAATGTTAATGCTTCTCATTTCTTCCATCAACGCCCAATCATCCGCATTTGCTGGTGGCGGACCAGAGCTAGGGGCCATCCGCACCAATGCTCCACTCACAACTGGAAGAGCTACTGGAGGCATACCGCCAGATCGCGGAGCATTTCCGGGGCCACCCATACTTGGAGAGTGACCATGTTGGTGGCCATGCATTGGAGACCCACCGCCATATCCGTGACCGCCATTTTGAATATCTTGTTGTTGTGAATAATCCCAAGTGTGAGCCCGGGACATACGAGTTGGTACAAAGTTAGTGTCTTGTCCAGGGCTATGAGGGCTGTGATAACCACCAGGAGACGGCGGTGCAGCGCTCTGTCTCGCCGACTTCTTTTGTAGCCGGTTGCGTGTGGCGGGCCCATTGTATTGCATCTCGTTACTACCGTGATATGTCATCTGACCGGGAGGAGCCGGCGAATGTCCCGCAATCTTTAACTGCCTACGTCCCGAAGGAGCGGGATAACCCCCAGGTCCATTGGGAGACCGGCTTTCCGACCCGGGTTGCCCAGGAGCATCACGAGCAGCGCCGTCTTTCTTGTCCGGCTCTGGAGCCCACGATGATATCGGAAGGTGGTCAGAGGGGTCAATTTCTTTGCCGTCATATGTGATGATCTTCTCATGTGGATTAGCCTTACCGACGATACCAGGACCCGAGTTTCCTTTTCCAAAAGAATCTGGATTGTAAGGCATTGTCGAGGCACGGCGGTCCTGAGACATGGGCGGGGCAGGGCTAACAGACTTGCGCCGGATGGTGTATGTGACATTGGGGCTAGGTCCTGGGCTGGGAGCAGGCGACCGACCACGATCACCATGATAAACCATCTGTTGTTGGTTCGCCGGGGGCACATACGAGTTCCGTCTATCATATCCGGGGCGTTGGTCATAACCTTGGTTTTGGGAGTATGGGTTGGGAGAAGCTCCGCGCCCAGAGTAAGGATTAGGTGAAGGTTGACGTCCAGCATATGGGTTTGGTGATGGCGAACGCCCAGAGTATGGATTAGGAGATGCACCACCGCCAGAGTACGGGTTAGGAGATGCGCCACCGCCAGAGTATGGGTTAGGAGATGCGCCGCCATGTGAATATGGGTTGGGAGATGGCTGTCTGCCATTGCCGTAGGGATTTGGAGACGGACTTCTGCCATTAGCGTATGGGTTGGGAGAAGGTTGCCTGCCATTGCCATGTGGGTTCGGAGAAGGAGACCGGCCATGAGCATAAGGATTCGGCGATGGTGAGCGGCCGTGATGAGAGTAGGGATTTGGTGATGGTTGACCGCCATGGCTGTAAGGGTTGGGCGAAGGTTGTCTCCCGTCATGGTATGGGTTTGGTGATGGCTGTCTTCCGTTACCATACGGGTTTGGTGACGGAGCCCGTCCATTGTCGTAGGGGTGAGGAGAAGGCCCACGGTCGTTGGCATATGGGTTTGGTGAAGGAGCCCGTCCATTAGCATAAGGATTAGGAGACGGCGCCCGGCCATTTCCGTAGGGGTTCGGAGACGGAGCACGACCGTTGGCATATGGGTTGGGTGACGGTGACCGCCCATTAGCATATGGATTAGGCGAAGGTGATCTCCCATTAGCGTATGGATTTGGCGACGGCGATCTTCCGTTGTGATATCCTTGTTGTTGTGGCGGCTGACCATGCTGGTCATATGGCCGGGGAGAAGGTTGGCGAGCGTCATAAGGCGACGGAGAGGGACCCCGGCCAGTGTAACCATACGGAACAATAGCATTGTGGGTCATGGCCCGGCCACGTTGTTGGGCATCATGAACGGGAGGTTGCTGTTGGTGTTGTGGCGGTAGCGGGCTCTGCTGATAGTTGTGTGGCGGGGCAATTGGCTTCTGGTGCGACGGCGGTACCGGGTGTTGTTGCTGCTGTTGTTGTTGCTGGGGCTTGTATGGCATAATCATCTGGTTGTGGTGTCCAATAGGCTGAGGCGGGGTCGAGTAACTACGCTCGCGTTCCCACTGACGCTTCTGGAAAGCCAATTCTGAGATCTCTTGGGCGATGATAGGATCGATACCCGGGATAAGCGAAGCCGGGATAGCAGGCCGACCGCCCTTCTTAGGGACGATAGCAACAGCCATGTTAGATGTCTCCTCAATGGGTGATTCGGGAGGTGGTGCTGGTGAAGTGCTGGGAGGAGTCGGCGGCCCGTAAGGTTCCTTGTTAGATTCTTCACCAGGAGCAGGCAACTGGAATTGCACCGGACGGGGAGCGCTTTGCGATTTATAGTTTGACTGGTGCTGGGGAATTGGAGGGGGAACCGGGTTCGGCGAAGGTGCACGCTGATATTGCGACGGGGGAACTTGCTGGGGCTCAGAGGGAGCGGGCGCGGGAGCAGGGGGCAGCTTGTGCACCGACGAATGAGCGGGCGCGGCAGGGGCTTGTTGGTGTTGGGGGGTAGGCGGGGGGATGTCTTCGACTTGTTTGTGGGGCTGTCGAGCTAATTCCTGCGCTTGTTGTTGGTGGGCCTGGTGCTGCTGCTGCTGCTGTTGTTGTTGTTGTTGTTGCGATTGTTGCTGTACTTGCTTTTGCGCCTGCTGTTGTTGCTGCGTCGGGGGTGGGGGTTTTGGACCCATGGGTTGCTGCTGAGGTTTACTGGGCAACTGTTGCCCTGGTCCTGCCGCTTCACGACGTCTGTCCGCTGTGGCAAGTGTTTGTTTCGGCCGAGGAACCGATTTTCGGGTAACCGCTTGTACCACCCCAGCCTTTGGCGAATCAGGAACATCCTCGACCGTTGGCTGCATAGACAAACGATGTGACGCTGTTTCGCGAGAAGATGTTCTTTGATTCGGGGGTCTTGGCTGCGCAAGAACGCCATCATATTGGTGACCCGGTGGCGGAGGTGGTCCATCATTTGGCCCAAAACTGTTTCGGTGCGCCTCATTGCGCAAAACCTCTTGACGCATACCATTAGGTCTGGCACCGGGACCCTCAAAACTGGCTCTTCCGGATGGCTCTTCTCTGGGGGCACTACCTCCACGGCTACGATGAGCAGGCGGGGGCGGCGGGGTATCGGCAAATTCTACGCGGTGACCACCAGGCGATTGGCGCTGGTATCCTTGGGGTGATACCGGTGCCCCATTTTTGTTATATTGTGGTTGATTTAAATAATCTGGGCCCGGAGAAGAGCCATGGTGACCTTGGGCCGGTGGAGCATGCCCACCTGGTGACGGGGTACTGCCGTATTCAATCGACTGCATGGGCATATCATTCGAAGCTCCGTAAGGTCCAGAAACTGGGGAGGCCGAAGGTTTCATGGCAGCCGCAGCCGCAGCCGCCTTTTCTTGAGCCAAAGCTTGCTCGTACTTTTCTTGTTGTAGTTGCTTTTCTTGTCGGAGCCGCTGCTGTTCCATCTCGAGATCGAGGAGCTTTTGCTGCTGGGCCTTAGCGGCAGCTTCCTGCTTCTCGGCTCTTGTGGTAGGTTGGGGGCGTGGTCCGACACGGGCTGGCGGTGGCTTGGCCTCTTGCATTTGTGGACGAATAGCCATGTGGGCGGTGGCGACAGTTTGGACGCCTGGGGGCAGAGTGTTTACATGGGCGGGAGTTTCTCCAGTGACCGGATCTGATGGGAGTGGCCGGCGTTTAATGGGACTGCGCTGACGAGTGGAGCCCGACTGTGTATCTGCCGGGGACATTTCAGACTTTGATGTCTTGATGCGCAGTGGCGCCGGGCGGTTATCGTAGTATGTTAATTCGATCCGGATTTCACCAGCATATTTTCCGCGACATCCCAGGTTTTGCCACCGGTCGCTCTGGCCACCTCCGGGAACAATAATGTTTTTCAAATCAATCCATGTTTCGCCAATGAGTTCAGTTTTCTTGTCATCATTGAAAATTGACACCTTCAACTGATAGTAATCGGGTGAGTCGTGAACAGGGAAACGAAGTTCCTGATCCCTGATAGAAGAAATAAACTTGTTAGCTAAATGCCGAGACAAGACGAAGCAAAGGCCGTCATGAGAGCGGAAATATCTCACCATCTAGGCGTTTGGCCACCACGGATGTCCGTAGTTGTTTTGCGAGCTTCCTTTCCGAGCCTAGCGGCGCAATACGGATCCTGCTTGCCGATAGTCTTGCGGTTGGGCAAGTTCTTTGCACGGTCAACGATAAGAACCAAGGTTCCTATTTCGGGGCCGTCAATAGAGGCATCAGCGAAGATAGCCGCCGAGTGATGTAACTTGGCAAGATCGCCAGGCTTCTGCGGCTTGTTGACCGACATCGTGAGCCGCAGAAATGCTGTGAGCGGTGTAGAGAGAAAATATCGAGAGGAGTATGCTGATTATGGAATTTGTTGCGAAGTCGAGTGAATTCAAATTGTGAGACAGATAATGTCTGACCGAGATACAGCCTGAACGGCCAAGTGGTCGGCGTTTGTGGCGTAAACTTGGTTCTGACTATCGTCGTAGTCGAGGGGAAGGTTTGCTTGATGATTGTTTACTTCGTCCTGCTTGTCTTGCGACTAGCGATAGTGGGCTATCTGTGATTGGTTTAGCGCGGGGCAGGCCTGGCCTCAAAGGCCTGAAAAGTCGACAACAACAGAAAAAAAAGTACGGGGATCGTTTGCGACAGGTGTAAAGAGTAAAATAAAAGTGTACCAGGAAATGCCGAGAGAACAAAATCGTGACAGGAAAAAGATGAATTGATACGGACAATGATGGATGCTGAACCACCCTACGCTGGATGATGAGAGGAGGAAAGATATTTTTTGATCGCGATTCTCACTCTGCTGAAAGATGTGTGGGATGAATAACGCATGTGCTTTCCTGCTTTCGCATCCAACTCTAAGAGGAAGATACGGCACTGTAAGCAAGTGGGCACGGACGGTGAAAGGGCGGACCTCAAGTTAAAGGGAAAGAGGTACAAGGAGTACGTAGCTGCTATCCCTCAGCGACGTCCCTAATGAAGAGTCTTTTAGGAGATGGTGAGAATGTGGTCCGGTCTTAGATCTACCATATATATGTACATACATGCATACTATGCTCGTCGATTAAGTAATACCGTCTGGGGAGGAATGGAGCAATGCGCAAGGCAGACTAATCTAGTGTCTGGACAACAAGCGGTCCGGTTGTTTGTTCCTGGCGGTTACCCGTCCAGGGCAAGGGCGTACCAGATAGAAACTACAGTCGCGGCCGGCTTGATGCATAAAAAGCGTCTACGCAAAGCTAGGAATGTGAGGATGGGGGCTACAGCCGGCACCGACGGCGGCTATCGGCTGCCAGTCAACTCCCTTACGGTCGGTAGCACCAGCGCATTCCGCTGATCACATGGCGGTGGCACGACTCGCCGGGATCCATGTAGAGCGGTAGGGAGACGAATGTACATACATATGTACATATACACACATATATGTAGAACCTGGGGAGGTGCCACGGCGACTATATACGATAATGACTTTACATTTTTATGTACACAAGCGCCTTGAAAAATGTGTGGTTTTGTATCAAGCAAGCGAGGTAAGCGGGTTCGGGTAGATGACAATGAACCTTGTGTTGCGGGAGGACAGACATGCCAACAGATAATATTGTGTTAACCCATGCTCCCATCTTGCATTTTGAAAACAACAAAATCATGTCAAGAAAACCCAACATCTACGCATAAACTACCATTTTTCGAGTCCATCTCTTGGCCGTTGCTTCCAATAAACTCTGTGAACAATCGAGAAAACTTGCCGACTCCCGAGATCAAGAAAGAAGAAAGTAATATAACTCTATGGAGCACACGCGCCACGCCGTTCCACACGGCCACCAAATAGTCTGTCAGGTATGCACATATAAACTCTGGCGGGGCCATGACCATTAGCCTGTTGTCTCCATTCCTTTGTAGTTGAAACAAAGAATTCAAGCGTCGCTAGGCAACATGGCAAAAGCTGTCTTGTTAGATTTCATCAACAGACTGGTAGGCGTTTTACACTCCAACCACGGCGCATGCAAAAATCGCTGGCCGTGAGTGAGTCCAAGGGTAAGTTGATACATCACCAGCATTCATACCTAACGGGATCCCGTCTGAGGCCAGGGCTGTTTCTTCTCCCGCTTATGCGAATGCCGAGTGGTCCTTGCAGACGCAGGAGTTGTCAAGAATTCCATACAAGGGGTTACTAGCTGTCGGATGTGGGGATCATTGGCCAATTTGTAAAGTGTTCTGTCTTAGCTTGGATGATACCAAATCTCAGTCATATAAATTGCATATTATAAGAAGTCTAGTACTCAGTTAAAGTAAGTTGCGAGACAGAGACATCACCACCAACCTGAATCATTAACACACCACCTCAAGCCTGTCACACATGTGTCTATATCTAAAGATATATTGAGTCTACGTCATCGTAAGCCGAAATCAGTAACTGGCTAAAGTAAACAAAGCAAGGATTCGATCCCACCGTTGCCAAGGGTACAGCTTTACATGATCTGAAGGAGCTGCCAGCTGACGAGAACTGGCAGTCAACGTCCCAAAAAGGAAACAATATGCAAAGTCGTGGCGTCAAGTTTTACGCCACAATCTTCAAGGGCGTCGTGGCTGGCCCTGTCGGACGACGAGTGAGGTCGGGATGAGGCGACCGTTCATAATAGCGGAAAGCCCCGGTTTAAGTAGGAGTTGATATTTACATTTAAGCATAAGTGAGAGATCCTCATAGTTTAGCGTCATGACAGCCGACAGTGTTCCTGTGGAGAGACCCCCTGTTTTCAACTATGTGTTGAGTTTCTTGTTAGTCGGTATTGCGTGGGGCTTCACGACGCCCTTTATTCGGCGGGCGGCGAAAACACACAATCCTCTGGCGCATCCGACAATGGCCCGCCCGGAAATCCAAAACTCCCGGGTTCGGAAGACGGTACTTGGCGCGTTTTTTTCCGTTGTTGATTTGCTGAAGAATCCGGGGTATGCTATCCCTTTGGTTGTCAACTTAACGGGGAGTGTCTGGTTCTTTCTCCTAATCGGACAAGCTGGTAAGTTACATGTGTCACTTTGAGCTAATGAATCCTCATCCGTACCTTGCTACACCATAATGCTACGGTGACTATTGTTGGACTTCCTTTTGTCTAGTGGCATTAGGATGGCAGGTCAGACCGGAGTTAATGTGCACATATCACATATCTCCTAACAACCACACCGCCACAGCTACACCGTACCAATCTTTTACTCTCTCACCGGAGTATTAGTCTCTGGGTAAACCTGCCATGAAAACATTTCTGCTCTTTTGTGCGTCCACCGAGGCGCAGATTCAATCTCCACTCCGTTGTTCTAGTCCTGTCACTCGCGGTTATCGGATCAACCAACCATGTTGCGGTGTCAATTATCGTATCCAGACAGGTACAACATTCTCACAACCTCTCTCGGTAGGTGGATGTGGTGGGTGATACTCGATGCGCCTTCTTGTCTCAGCGAGCTAGAGATGTGGAGAGCGAAGGTCTTTGTACTGGATACACCCTATCCCAAGTGGCGTTAACATATTGCCAATTTGGGCCATATGCATGACAAGCTTACTGAACAGCCACGGCGAGTGTACTGTAGCTAGTAATATGGGCGTCTCTACCTAACAACGAGCGGCCCGTTGGGTCTGATAAAAGGGGCTTCGGGCGTGGGGGAGGGGGTGTCTCGTGGCTAACTGTAACGACAAAACCATCACCTGATACAAGAAGACTGACAGAATATCAAATTTCTCTAGAGCTAAGCCTGACTGTTCCTATTGTCAATACATTGGGCTTTCTCTTTACCATTCTGGGCGAGTGGTGGGTAGAGAACAAGGTCATTTCCAGACGTAAGTGACGACCCATATCTCCTCACGGTAAACATGTGTTAACAAAGACAGAAACCGCACTCGGTGTGGGTATTTCTCTGACAGGAATTGCGCTTTGCGTCCTCAGCAAATCCTAAGGCGTACAATAGTCGGTTGTAGGTCATTGATTGTCACTGTGCGGATGTGGCGGCTGAGACATTAATAGGCATGTATGGGTTTTGATTCTATAAACTATTGGAAACGAACAAACAAAAATTACCAAGAACAATAAACTGGCTACTGACGGGGCGTAGAGGAGCTGGAAAGAAACGATGGACCCGAGGTTCTCGAAGTCCAGCTTCGGGTAACCCTATAGTATAACCCTACAGGTCCGGGGATATCGGGGGAAAGGTCAAATAGACAAGACATGACAAAGATTTAGACACGGACACGAGTGTTAATCCAGTTGACGACCATAGGGAGAGAAGGATCGTCCGCCATGTAGTAACCGGAATTCATATCTGCAATCTGGAGTGTTTGATAGACATTTTCGTGTGAGGCCATCTCGAGTTCCTATCAACAGCAAATCAGTATGTGATGTAATGAGGGGTACTTTGTCAGCTTTGCTAAGGGCCATGGAACTTACATGTCTGAGCTCGTTATCGGCTGCCCACATGGCCTGATTGATCATGTCTCCCGAGCCACTCTGCATGATAGCTTCCCGCATCTGCACCCACTTCAAAGCGGCCTGTTGCCGCATCCAAATCTGGTGTGCCATGTGCCTCCTGCTATACGCATCAAGCAGTACCTGCAGCAATTCCGCCTTTGCCTGCTCAGCGGGCAGAGTCTCCTGGGGCACAGAAATGTCTGCAGCACAATCGAGGATGTGACGTCCGTCAGACGCGCACTGGCGCAGCTCGGTCCAGCCGGGAGTGTAGTGGTCAGCAGGACTGGGCGGGCTAGCATTGATAGTGGCGATTTGGTGTTGAAGGAGACGGAAGTCGCTGAGAAGCTGTCCGACGCGCACTTGGCGGAAGGTGTTGTCTGGATTAGAGGGAAAGACCGGGCTTGGTTAGCGGAAGGCATTGGTGGGATGGGCACGGTGATGAGACTCACAGCCGTCCATTGATGCTGGTAGTAAGTGGTAGTTGGAATATTGTTGATTAAGTGGTTTGAAGCTGGTGATGATGCCAAGAACAAGACACTAGTATAACAAGCGGCGTAGAGAGACAGGAACTAGACAATGGATGCAGATAGGCGAGTCAAGGTTGGTCGTGGTAGAAGTTGTTGGGTTGTTCCTTGGTTGTTTGAAGAGAGAATGAGATGTTCAACCAGTCCAGATGATAGATCTATACCGGGACATCCCATCCATATATACCAAAACTTGTAGCCAAAGACAAGAGACACGGCCTACCTTCCACCGCCTTACCTCGCCCCAGCCACGGCTCACAAAGAGCCAATCCGATCGGCCGTCCCGTCCCCACACAATAGGACCAAGAGCGGAAAGCCAAAGAACAAAAAGCAAGACAAAATAGGCTACTCCACTAACACGTTCGCTATAAGCGTCAACCAAGTTTCTACCGCCCGCACGCCAATCGAAGGACCCACCCGCTCTTCCCTCTTTCAAGGTGTCTACTGGTTTGACAAATTATCCTTAACGCCATAAACGTCAAAAAGGACGAGCCGCTGGTCGACAAAGAGGGACACCATCACCTTGCGCCAGCCCTGTTGACGCCCGCCTTGTGGCGTTATTTGGGAGGAAGGACACGAGGGTGAGTGTGAGTAGGAGGAATAGGAATGGCGGACGGAGCGACAAGAAGCACAAGAGCAAGTGAGCAAGACAAGAAGATGTTGTCCCTGGCCAGAGGCAACGGATCGTCGGACAGCATGGTTGTGGGGGTGAAGAGAGGGCGTGAGAAGCAAAGAAACAACTTACGGGAGGGGCGTGTAGACAAAGCTTGATATTGGCGCTGCAAAAGGTTGGGTGACTCGACATGGCAGATGGGAAATCTGGATATGCGGTGTACGCTTTGTCATGTGGAATTCATGCATGAGTAATCTGCAGAGAGGAACCTTCATTTTCTAGACTGCATGTTGATGTACGTAGCTAATTTAGTCACTCGAGTGTAGCTCCGGAACCATGGAACTGGATTGGTTGTTTGGGGCCTAGGTCATACCAAACAAAAAGGATGAGGCAAACGGTACCTGGCTATCAAAACCAAGCCTCTGTAACCAATAAATGCCACGGCAGTTATAAACCGAGTGCATGCAAAAGCCAAGACTGGTTCACTACTACCAAAGTACTAAAGTGACCACACATATGGCCACTAAAACCACCCGTCTGTATGGAACAAGACAGACAGATAGACAAGCCAGCACAGACGTTAGAATCTTTTTCCGGACCCCGCTACCGTTCCATGGCTAAAGCTTCTCTCCGCCCTTGTATTTCCACGCCCGCGGGGTCCAGGCCCACTCATCCATCTGTGCAGACTCCGCTGCCCCGCTGGCCCTCGAGGCCCTCGAAGAGGGATCCGCTGCAATGGGGAACTTGCTAGTCTCTTGGCTACCGACGATGGGGTATGATCGACGACATGAAGGTAGGAGGATGCAGAGGATGGACCTGGAGATGAAAGGCGTGGAATACCATTTTGGTGATTGGTATTGGTGTAGCATTCAAATGGACGGTATGCGGGGCTAAGGGGGGGAGTGTATATGTACATATGTGTGAACGGGCTTGCTTGAATGTATGTGTATGTGAATGCACATAGTCAAAATGTGAGTGGTGGAAACTAGGGCTAGGGGGGGAGGGAGCAAGTCTGGTGGATGGGGGGACAAGACAGGTCGTGCGGGTGAGGATGATAGATGTGAGTATTCTCATGGTGTTCTAACGTAGTACTGGTGGTTTTGCGTGAGACGGCAAAGGTTAAGGTCGTCTGATCCATGGCTCCAGTTTCGAATGAAAAGCTGTATTGGGTTAAATAACAGCTATGTTTGTACACCATGGAGAGAATCCATCACCTCATCAAGGTCACCTCACTGGCCACCTCTAGAAAGCCACCTCACTGACCACTGACCACGTCAAGGAAACACCAAGAACAAAAGCCCCTCCCCCCCCGTGTCTTTAGTAAGCCACTCCGAACCCTGACGTGCTGAACAAAATCCCAGTCCTAGGCCAAGATACCCACCCCACTCGAGGCAAAAGACCCATCCGGCAATAGGCATTGAATTTGGCCTCCGGAATTTTCCCTAGGATTGAAGCTCAAGACGAAGAGTTGTTCTTCACTTTGCCATCACACTGGCTTTATCTGGCCGCCGATCGCCCCGAACCGATGTGATAGATACCACGCAGACACCATCCATCACGCCCCAATGGCCTCCTAGACCAGCTCCGTTGGGCCCCGGCCAAGGTTTACATGCGGCCCAAATAAACCATCTGGCCAGAAATGTCAACTGGACACCAGCTGGATCGACGGCGCTTGTGGTTCCTTGCAGGTTCGGGAGGGCAGTGCGTGCACATGCGTGCCATTATCGTTGGACCCTCAAACATGTTCTTGTCATGTTTTAATGACGAAATATAGAAGTTCTAAGGTATTGGGTGTGAGGACATATGTATACCTATTGTTGTATGATACTCTTCTCTAGATTAGGCCTGATACTTCCACCCGGTAACCGGAACTATAACTCCTTCCTGTCGGCTCTGGCGGCTAAGCTTCCTGGGTCAAACTCGTAACCGGTCAAGCATAAGTACTACTTCAACAGTAGCGATGTCTTGAGAATTCAGTGACCAAGTGTGGCGTTTGCAGTGTTCGGCAGCGCTAACTAGGGTCGGCTTGCCATAACACAAAACACGTATGTACATCATACATGTGTACCATATTGTGAGCTAGCAAGATATGCGACCCACGTAGAATTACCTAAACAGGGCAATCCTATAGTTCAGGACGTCGTCAGCCAGCACAGTAACTGAGCTAACTCGCAATGAGGGGCCCGAGACATTTATTCCTGGTGGCTACTCGACAGATTCCTAGATTGTTCTCGTCTCTTCAGTATGTACGCTTCTTTCCCAACATCAGACGCACCGCCCCTCTTTCCTTCAAAAAGCTTGCTCGTCATCTCTCACTTTGTCCTTCAGCTGGTGTCCTACATACGGACAATATCCCAATTAGGCAATCGGCTGGAACTTGCATTTATCAGGACCAGGATCTGGTGCTCCCCATTGGCCAGCTAGGTCGGGCCAAGTGGACTTCTTGAACAGGGGACTTGCTTGTGGATGAATGATGGCAGCCCGGTATTTCTTTTGTATTTTTGGCCTTGGAATTGTTGAATGAATCCGAAAGGCAAGTGGTTGTGCGAGTAAATGCCGTGGACTTGTAGTGACGTACGAGATATCAGGCCGGATATACTAACTCGGGTGATGTGAAGTTCAATTCAAGGTTCGGGAAGGTAGCACGGATAACTGGCCTCGAGCTTTGTGGTTCTTTCCCCATTCTCCTTGTTTCAAATATCACTGGTTCAAGATTAGGGCCGAGTCTTCAGGGGGTATTTTTTACAATGAATATCGTATCTATAATGCTGTATGTGAGTAATACGTATTTCTTTCTACAGGTTTAGTTTTTTTCAGCTANTGATGTGAAGTTCAATTCAAGGTTCGGGAAGGTAGCACGGATAACTGGCCTCGAGCTTTGTGGTTCTTTCCCCATTCTCCTTGTTTCAAATATCACTGGTTCAAGATTAGGGCCGAGTCTTCAGGGGTATTTTTTACGATGAATATCGTATCTATAATGCTGTATGTGAGTAATATGTATTTCTTTCTACAGGTTTAGTTTTTTTCAGCTATGGATTTGTATGCACCAAAGAACCAACAGTTCGTACAGATCGGAGGAATTTTCCTTCCCGGATATCGCCGTACTTCTTGCCATTTATAACTACCAATAGCTTACATAAACATTTGAAATTGCGTCATACAGGAATAAAAAGTAACCACCTTTATTGTCATTGTTTTTTTGGGGGCCGTCAACTCACGTGGCACAAGATTTTCCCTCGCCACTTCATGGTCCGTCCATAGGCTCTAAGATCCATTCTGGTGTATCACCTAAGAACACTGTAAAGAAAAGAATCAAGACACTTGAGTGACCTAGAAAAAGATCAAATAGAACAAGTCTTGTGTTTTTATAAATTATGTTTCAATTTCAATTACGATGTCTAATGATACCTATAAATCACCACAAAATTTGATGACTTTGCTTCTAAACTCCTTCAACAATAACCCTGTTCACAGATGAAGTAACAACACGCCACTACAATGGTGATTGGCTCGATAACTGCAGTCATATTGATCAGGGCCTGCATGAAGATAAACTCCACCCTCTTTTACAAGGTCCTATTGGTTGAAGTTACAAGTGACGTCTGCAAACTCTGTATACAATGTATCCACATGCCTCGTTAACCGATACCCGGCAAACCCTACCAAAACATGGCCCTCCCTTCCATAGCCTCCAATGTGCTTGTCCGCTTCTCCCTAGCTTTCCCTATAAGGCAAGCTACTTCAACTCCAATAATGCTGGACAATATGTACACACCCCTCCCTCCCTCATGAACTTCAGAACAAGGGCCATTAGCCGAGCAAACATTATTTTCAACTGCCATGCGATCCCGAAAATCCTTGTTACAATGGCTGCTACAAAGAGGTTGTTCAGCGATACCACCGTGTTACTCACCTCACTGTTGAAGGAAACGAATGAAACGTTCCAAATCCGGAAATACAACACCCTGACAGATGACTATTGTGGTAATCGATCGAGATCTAATATATCAGCTCACTCTATAGTAACCAAGCCTACCAAAGGACTATCGCCACCACACACACACACACATTACTATAATCTGTCATAAACTCCATCCGGCCGAGCCGGAGATCTCCATGTAATATAAGCCTGTCAGGCATTACTAGCCAACCACCGACGACCTTCATAGCTTCCATAGACTGCATGATCTTAATCCTCCATCTCCTCTTTCCGCCTCATCCAGCCACCGTCACATCAGAAAAAGGAAGCTCCTCCAACCACAAGCGTAGAAAAAAGAACCATCGACACGGATCTTCCAAGGCCTCTACTCTCAAAGTTCCCGTTACGCCCGCAAACCCCCGGGCCGATGTCCGCCAGAAGCCTCTGCCTCCCCCACACCACATTACTAGCGGGCGGAACGGTTACCAGGCTAGCTGATGGGTGACAGGTGCATGTGGCTTGGCACATGTTGGAATGGACGACAGACATGCTGATGGTTTTTCAGGCGCCATTGTATGTGTCATCCCAGTCCGAAAAAGAACAAGTTGAAAAAAAAGAACAAACAAAATACCAAGGGAACCCGCCACGCCACATCAGCCATATACCCTGCACGACATCATCCTAACATTCCTTTGATCCAAAAAAATGACATTCCTTCTAGCGTCCTTCTACCTCCCTCCTCTTCTAGTCTTCTTTTCGAGACATCAGGCCGTCTATAGGATCGTTTGCCTCCCCCAAAAATCTAAAGATACACACAATCACCTGTCCATCTCTGTGTCCGTCTCCAAACACGGGAACCCAGGGCCGAGGTGAGACCATAACAGATAGATAGACAGACTGACTGACAGGCTGACAGAACTCACCCCCTGCCCTGGTCTATATCTAAGCAATATTCCACATCCCTGAGCCCAAAGGTGATCACCCGGCACTTTAGAACCGTGCCCGCAGACGATTCAGCTGCCATGGTAAGGTCGACGGATAGACGGACGGCAGACTTCGGGGAAAAAATGTCATGTATGTGTATGTATTGTGAGACGGACTGATGACGATGAAGATGACTACTATATTTACCGGGGGCTACACGCGGCTATCGAGTACCGAGAGTAACGTATGGTGTGGCGCATGATTAGAATGCTAGATCAAAAACTTAATCATGGCTGACTAACTTCTTGATTGAAGATCAGATATGTAATATTGACGCCCGTTTACATGACACAAGAGACAACAGGGTTAACAACTTTAGCCAGGGTATCTAGACAACACTGATCAATAGCACTCTTTGTATGTATGTCTCAACATCACTAAACATAAAAATCCGACCCACCGATATCTACAATCCCGTAATTTCGCCACGTACACGTGTATAACTACGCTTGTTACATCGGGACATAGGAAACCCCATTATGAACACCCGACGAACCGTCGCCTGCCAATCACATGTGTTCACGGCCCTACCCAACTTTGTCTGCGAAACAATCTTCATGTGCCCCACCAGATCCAGTCAAGATGTGCGCACACTGATGCCGTCACTATCGGAGACCTCACAGCCATGTGTTCTTCCTGTGAAATCCTCCCTTTGATTGGTTCTTGTTCACTCCCTCCCCCTGCCTCAGACGTTGATATCCTGTATACACCCATATTGTATGCACATATATATATGTAGGTACACGGATGTATGTACATACGCATGTACATACACTGATTCCTATCTCCAGACCCCCTTACCGCCCCGGGCCTCCGTCTCGTGCAACGTCGTCCCTTGCATCAATTTCCGGGTACGTATGTATGTATGTATTTGCGTGTGTATGTAAGTGTGAACGCCACATAACCTCTCCACTGATCAATACTTAGTACCTGCATGACCCTCCTCAGCCTCATTGATAGTCTCCGCCAAATTCCCTTCTTCAATCCAGTGCAGCCTATCATCAGCTCAAGATTGATTCTCCAAAATATCCTTGCAGCGATCTAAATCCTATGATAATATAGCCCTCTAGGTTCCCTCTTTCTCCTTGCTTGCATTTGTTAGTTAGTCTCGGGCACTGAGACTTTGCCACTGACGAATCCATTATTACTAGTAGATGTCAGATTGTCTACATTTTGCCACTGCCGAATTAGAGCCCTACCGTTGGTCACACAAACCAAAAAAATATCAGAGGAACCATCTAGCCGAGAAATATCGGATTGTATGCGTTGTGGGTCACAAAAAGTTATAATCGTAGCTCCGATACGGGGAATCGAACCCCGGCCTTCTCGGATCAACTTGGAAAGATGAGAGCGAGATATCCTAGCCCCTAGACCATATCGGATGTTATTTCTTGAAATAGCGCCTTTCTATTGGACCTATATACGAAAATGAAAAACCGGCGACCTCCGGATTTTTAACGAATACAACAACAAGGCGACCTCCGGATAGTTTTTGGACGTTGCAATTCTATATAGCACCAATCCACAAATCCATACATGCATGTTTCCAATAAGTTGACCTGTATTAACCATATCTCATTAAAACCTCAAACAGACCGTAACCAGCCCGTTTAATCCTTCTCGGCAATAGCCTNATTTCTTGAAATAGCGCCTTTCTATTGGACTTATATACGAAAATGAAAAACCGGCGACCTCCGGATTTTTCAAGAATACAACAACAACAAGGCGACCTCCGGATAGTTTTTGGACGTTGCAATTCTATACAGCACGAATCCACAAATCCATACATGCATGTTTCCAATAAGTTGACCTGTATTAACCATATCTCATTAAAACCTCAAACAGACCATAACCAGCCCGTTTAATCCTTCTCGGCAATAGCCTGCAATCTCTCATCAATCTCCTCCTCCGTCAACACTCTGAAGCCCTTCTCAATACCCTCCTTCCCATCCGCCCGTGGCCCACCAACAATACCAATTTCCAGTTCCGTCTTCTTGAAACTCATGTTCAGCACCGTTGACAGCGTAGTAATGGCCAACTCAACGACATCCTCCCAGGTACCATCGGCGCACTCCTTGTTTTTGAGCTTCTTCTCAAGGTGGTTAAGAGCCTCCTGTTGCTTGGGACCCGCGGCAGTACCGCGGTATCCCACGTAGTAACCGGCCGGGTCACACTTGAAAAGTTGCGGGCCATATTCGTCGTCGAGGGAAATGAGCGTGGTGGCAATGCCGTAAGGGCGCATCATGGCCTAAAGACAGGTTAGCCGAGTGGCTTTCGTAAGGCGGCCAATCATGGATTCTTCTTACTCTTTGGGTGTAGACCTGGTTAATGTTACCCAGGCGCTTGGCAAGGGCATCAGCGGGCATCTCATAACCATACTTGTAGCGGAACTCGGCAGCCTCCGACTGCGCACGTTGAGCAAAGGGTCTGGCGTCGGCAATTGAACCGGTGATAGCACAGCCGACAGAGGGGGAGATTTGGAAGAGGTGGGTGACGGAGGAGGGGTCGATCAGCTTGTCCTATTGGGAGAGGGTGGTTAGATATGACATTTAGTCGAGTCAAGAGGGGGCTACTTACAGGGACCTTCTTTTGAGACATGACAACGGCGCAGTCCTTGCCACGGATGCCAATGGACATGATGTTGGCCGCGGTGATAGCCTTGAAGGCATACTCTGCGGGGGGTTAGCGGGGTTGGCGGGGTCATGACCGGTAGAGGTCCTAGAGGGGTATCATGGCCGAGAAGGTCGGAGTCGTGGGTTGCGGGGTAGAAATTGTATGTAGGAGAAACGTACCAACCTGATACAGGCGGCCCTGCTCAGAGAAGATGGTAATGTGTCTGTCGGAACCGGAGGCTACACAGATGTATGTTAGCGGATATACTATTGGCTTTATCTGGGGTTGTCGCAGAAGATGTCGACTTGGACGACAATAACCAGCCAATCCAAAGTCTCATATATCCTCCATCATGACGCAATTCCAACATCACAATCTAGACAACCCCATCCATCATCACCACATACCAGCCATTATGAATCGCAACGAATCTCCAAATCAAACTTAATAAACAAAGGTGATAAATATCCAGCAAAAAGCCCGTAAGTCGTCAATTCCCAAAAAACAATCGTTTAAAAACAAAGTAAAACAGAGATCTCTTTACCAAGATATCTCAATATAACGCGTACATCATCCACCTCGAAGCTCCATGAAGCTCTCCAGCTCCATCAGGCTGGCACCCGCTGACGCTGCCAGGGTCCGCCAACCCTACTTCCCAATGAGGTTGGTGGGGCGGGTTGATTGACTTATCGATAAAGATATATGGAATTGGCCGATAAGAAAAAAAGCGAGGTATGCAAATTATCGTGCAGTGGTAGAGCGATAATGCGCTGTGTAAATTGGTGATTTAGGTGGTGAACGATCTTGCCGCCATTTTTATTAATTTAGGTATATTACCTCCCGTCATTTCGTTTCCTTCTACGTCTACATAATCCCCACACAATGTCCGTCCCCGCCTGGAAACGTCTGGGTCTCAAGCTCAAGTCAGCCGGCGACTCCACGCCCTCGGCGCCCGCGCCTGCCCCCGTCGCCGCCCCTCCCAAGCGCAAGCTAGACTCCGAATCCTCTTCCTCCGACGTATCCAAAAAGACCCGCACCGAAGCCCCCCGGAAATCCGTCTCCTTCACTCCCGACACGGCCGCCGCCGCGCCCGTCCGCAAAGAACCCAAGAAGCCCAAGAAGCCGAAAACCAAAGCGAAAAAGAGCGCCGCGACAAAACAGCAGTCTCCCACCACAAACATCACGCCATCGTTGGAATATCTCCGTCTATGGAAGACCGCGAGGGCAGCGTGGAAGTTCAATAAGAACCATCAGACACTCCTGGCGAAATACATCTATAAGCATACCCTTGTGCCTACAGATGACGCCGCGCTTTTCTTCGAATATATCCACGACATGGCCGGCGGTGCCCGCGACAGACTCCTCGAGAACGCCCGCGAGATCGTCCGTGCCGATCTGGAAAGTGTAACCGGCTATTTCCCCACCCCCGGCACGCCCGTCGAAGCGCCCACCGCCGCACAAATGGCCAGCAACGCCCGGTACCACGTGCGTCTTGCCGAAGTCAACCGGGAAGTCGATTCACAAGGCCGCGTCAACGAGGAGAATCTTATCCTGGGGACAAAAGAACCTGATATGGTCGAGAGATTGATGCGTCGTGTGCGTGCCGACTGCGTCATTTCGGCGCTGGAGAAGTCTGCGGATTCAGAGGCTGTTTTGGCTGCGAGGAAGAGGGCTGAGGAGGCGGCGGTCGCCAAGACGGAAGAGGAGGCTGCGAGACGAAAGGAGGAAAGTGAGAGGGTTAAGAAGGAGGCTGCGGAGAGAGAGGAGAGAGAACGGGTTGCGGAGGAGGAGAGGAAGGAAGCTGCCGCTGCTGCCGCTGCTGCTGCGGCGGCGGCGAAACCTGCCAAGCCAACGGGGAAGAAGACCCGTTCACGCAAGAAGCGTGTCATGGCGGATTCGGACTCTAGCTCGTCTGAATCCGACTCGGATAGCGACTCTGATTAAAGGATGTAGAATTTGTTTGTATCTGGGATCATATTTGGTATTTATTTGTTTCTCTTTTGTTTCTTGTTTTTTGCTTGGTTATGTATGTATATGGTGTTTCGGTCAGGAAAAGTAAATATACAGAAATAATACGTCCTACTTGAACAGCTTTGTGAAACCCTCAGCAGGTGGCTGCAACCAGTTCCGCTCATCATAGACTGTGTTGTGTCCTTCGATACAGTGGAATGTGTAGATAGTCCGGCCCTTCTTACCACTGTTATATTCACTCTTGTGGAGTAAATTCCCATGGATCAAAACCAAACTACCGGCTTTAACCTCTCCGAGTACCCATCCCTCTTTCTCATCTTTAACCCCCCCATACTCCGAACCTACAGGGAACTTACTCCCCTCATTCTCCACCATCTCCGTACCCCCTCCCTCCCTCCTCACCATCCGCTGTCTCACCGGCTCCCACCGATGCGACCCCGGCCAAAAGCTCAAACAGCCATTCTCCCTCGTCGCATCCTCCAACGCATACCAAAAGCCCATAGCCGACGGCGGCTCCGTATACAGAAACGTCGAGTCCTGATGCGGCGGAACGGCCCCCCCAATCTCCGCCTGCTTGCAAATCACCATGCTCTGTAACACCCGGGCATCCACGAAACCTACATCCTTCGCAATAGCCGCCGGGGCAACAGGTTCCCCGGCTGTCGGGTCAAGAAGCGCTTTGAATGGGGGAGATAGAGCGTGGAGGTAGTGGCCTATCTTGTTGACGGCGCGCTCTTTCGGTTTCGTGAGGTTTCCGGAGGCGTCGAAGGCGTCTTCCTCGAAGAAGAAGCGGATTTTGTCGCCTGAGGTGAGGAAATAGTCGTCGCCTACATGGTCTGATTTTTCGCCAGTAGAGAAGCGGGTCATAGGGTGGGAAGATAAGTCGAAGGAGGAAAGAAGCTGTTTTGTCTCTTCTAGCATGGCGGAGACAGTAGATGGCCGGAGAGCGTCAGGAATGACGAGGTATCCATTTTCATGGTAAAACTCCAGTTGCTCGGGGGTTAGCCCTTGATCAACAGACATTGTGGTGGTTAGAGAGATGTCGGAGATGACGTTGTTGTATGATATGGCGAAGTCTGATAAGATGATGTGTGTAACGATGTGGGACACTGTGTGGTGGAATGTGGGGTGACAACTTTGCGCGGGGTAATTTGGGGTGAGAACGTTTTTATAGAAAATGGATAAGTGTCTTGCATATGCAAGCTAATGGGGAGTTCGGGGAAATATGAACTGGTTATCTATGACGTCGGGACTCGTCTATCGCCGCCGGGAAAAGGAACGTAGCTCGCTAATATATACACAGTGTTGAGTACACTGTACACGGTAATTGCGCACTGTAAGTTGAATACAACCCTAACTATCTGGTCACAGGTAGGGTTCTTTTCATGAATCATTGGTACACCAGTTATTCAGTTATTCGTTGAACATTACTTAGATATACAAACTACAGGCCTCATTTCAAAGAGTGAATGATCCCTCAAGTGGCAAAGTCAAACTGCTGCTTCCCACAAATACCTTAAACTCACCCCTCGGCACTCTCCACTTCTGCGCCACCACATCCCAATAACTCAAGTCTCTCCGTGTAAGCGGGAAACTAACTACAGTTTCCTCGCCAGCCCCAATCTCCACCTTATCGAAGCCTCTGAGTTGCTTCACCGGAGCGCCATCCGCTGGAATACCCAGGTACAACTGAGGAACTTCCTTACCGATGACATCGCCCGTGTTAGACACCGTAGCCGTGACAGTGTACAAGACATCCCACAGATCCTCCTGGCCACCTTCGATAATCGACCCAGTAGGCAACTCAGAGAAGTCTGCAGAGTCTGTAGCGGAGATTGATAGTGAAGAGTAGGAGAAAGTAGTGTAACTGAGACCGAAGCCGAATTCGTAGCGGGGGGTGATGTTCGACTTTTCAAAGTGGCGGTAGTCGAGGAAGACACCCTCGGTGTAGTTCGACTGGGGGAAGAGGCCATACATGGGATCGGTGATCCCATCAGGCACGGCAGTTAGGTAGTCTGACTCGTTATGGGCGACAGTGTATGGCAGCTTTCCAGATGGGTTGACATCACCGTAGAGAAGCGAAGTGATCGCCGGTCCACTGTCCTGACCGGGGAGATGGGCAAAGATAATGGCCGTAACGTTCGGGTGGTCAGCAAACTGGTCCACCAGGCGAGTTCCCGCATTGTGCAACACAACGATAGTGTTAGAGCAGTTCGCCGCCACATTCAAGATCAATCCATCAGTGTAATCATCATGTAAGTTCGGTCTATCCACCACCTCACTAGCCCAAGCATTACCAAAGACAATGCACGCATCCGTTGCCGCATTAACAAGCGGGTTCGAACTAACATAGTCCCAAAAAAGCGCCGTGTTATCCTGCCACGCCCGCATCTTCAAGGAATCCATCGGCGCCAACAAGTTAGACGGGGAAGTGGCACCGGAGCCGCCACCGGCAATCATCGTTCCGTTAATGGCAATAGCTGCGCCAGAAGTAGCGTTGGCAATGGGGTTGCCAAAGTTGATTCCAGTGTTGGGATTGACGGTGTCAGGGGCCTTGGCGGAGTATCCGAAGATGGACAACATACGGGGGGACTTCAAGGGGAGGGCGTTGTTGACGTTCTTGACGAGGACGTGGCCTTCGATGGCACCGTCAAGGAGGGCTTGGCTGTTGGAAGAGTGACGAGCGTCGATGGCTTCGTGGGGTGTCACCATCGACTTGGGGCGACCAATACCGGGAGCAGGGATGCTGGTGTCTTGGTTCAGCTTGTACCATGAAGCGATGATGCTACGTCATGTTAGTAACTATCTTTCTCCGACGTCCAGAAGAAAACTTACCGATGCGCCATGTCATCCACTCTCGACTCAGGCACCGACCCGTTTCTCACCGCCGTCACCAAATTATCACCCCAGTATCCTTCATGCGTGGGCATAGCCATATCCAGACCAGCCAAGGCCGTGTCATACCCGCCATGTTGAGCTCTCCAGTCGGAAACAACAAAGCCTTGGAAACCAAGTTCCTCTTTGAGTAATCCGTTAAGAACCTTGCTGTTCTGGCAGGCGTACGAGTTGTTTAGGCGCTGGTAAGAACACATGACGTTGACAGTGCCCGCGCGAACAGCATCGGCAAATGGCCAGAGGTAGAACTCATGGATGGTGCGGTCGTCAATGTTGGCAGAGATGGATGCTACACCATTTGCGGGGTTACGGTAGGTTTCTTGTTCGTTGGCGATGAAGTGCTGATGATGTTAGTTTGTTGTATCCCCAACATACTTGGATAACATACCTTGGTACTAGCCATAACACCCGCCTCCTGGTGCGCCTTAACAGTCTCATAAACCAACTGTCCCGACAAATAGGGATCAATACCGAAACCCTCCCAGTTACGTCCACCTTGAACGACTCTGCCCATGGGCCCGACAACCGGGCCCAAAAGCACATTAACACCCTTATCCTTGAACTCACCACCCATGCCATAACCCCGGGCATAAGTCAAGTTGCGGTTCCACGACGCACCAACATGGATACCCGACGGCCACGAGCTAACAAACTCAGCATTGCGCAGCCCGTTACCAGCATCATCGGCACAAAGACCGGGGAAACCAACCCGTTCAATCGGGGGGATCCACCCGACACAACCGTTGGGCGTGGCCACACCAGAAGTAAGGTTGACCTTTTCCTCAAGAGTGAGTTGTCCGACAAAGGTAGCAGCCTTTGAATAAGCGTCTTCCCAACCAGGAATTGTAGCAGATATGTTGGCTATGAGTGTCAGTATAGACTTCTCAATTAAGAATTCATCCACTTACGAGACGGGTAAACAGGTGGGGACTCCCCAAAGAAGTGCGAATCATCAGTGATAGTTTCCGACCGGATGTACAAATTTCTCCGAACAGAAGTAGTCGACTTAGTAACATAAGAAAAAGCGTAAAGCCCCGCACAGAAAGTCGCCAAACTCAAAACCGTCTTCTTATGTCCCGGATACCCCGACTTAGGGTATCCCGAGCCGGTGACATCCCGACGGGCACTTTCAACATCGGAGTAGCTCCGGCCCGCATGGACTCTAGTTTGTCGGCTATAAACTGTATTAGATTCCATTTTTTCCCAACTTAGAAAGTATACATACCTCATTACAACTATATTGCTGTTGACAATCGATAATGTTTCAGCCCAACCAACCAAACGGCAAAAGTGCACTTCACAAGCCTTTATATACCCCCAAAAACGCCTACTGGCGGGTCTTCAAAATACTCGACCGTTGGAGAAGCCAATGAAAACGCACACGGCAAATACCCACGGCTTAGAATCTCACCACATGATTTGGTTTCTATACATTCATTCACATATTAAAAAAACCAGTATCCTGCCGAGTGGCGTGCAGATGGCCCGGAATGCCAAGACGACAAGGGTCAGTATGGATGACGATCCTCTGGATGGGGTTGCGGATTAAGGTTATTTACTAAAATCTGGGGAAATGCGTGATCAATTTCAACGCAGCTACCACGAAAATCAATACCGAAACCTACCCCGACAACCCCGATCGTGCACTTCACAGGCCTAGTCTAGAAAAGTCCATCCACCCATCCGCCACGTCAAACCACTCATCTCGTGACTGAACTCCACCAATGTTTGCTACATCNAGTGGCGTGCAGATGGCCCGGAATGCCAAGACGACAAGGGTCAGTATGGATGATGATCCTCCGGATGGGGTTGCGGATTAAGGTTATTTACTAAAATCTGGGGAAATGCGCGATCAATTTCAACGCAACTACCACGAAAATCAATACCGAAATCTACCCCGACAACCCCGATCGTGCATTTCACAGGCCTAGTCTAGAAAAGTCCATCTACCCATCCGCCACGTCAAACCACTCGTCTCGTGACTGAACTCCACCAATGTTTGCTACATCGCATCATCCATCGAGACGCTCAGTCCACAGTCCCTCGGACATGTCGACGATCTCCAACAAAAACCTTCGCCTGTCAATGTCATTTCACCGGCAATCTACGGTGATTCAGCTCTTACCCCACATTTTAACGACAGTCCCGCATTGTTCCGGCTGTGAAAATCTGGGGTAGATGCGGTTGTATACTACCGATGGAATCACTGTAGCATGGAGACGTCAGTCATGTGGCTAGTCGGGCCGAGTACCTAGGATGATTTCTTTCTATGACGTGTGTATATCACCGTCAAGGGAGCATCCGGTTCTTCACCGGGTAGTCTGTCCGGGTAAGGGTTATTGGGTTGGAAGAAGGATTATCGCATAGAGGCATTGTAGCCAGACATTGAACGACACAACCACCTCCCTCACCAAGACATGTCGCCAATCCTCTTCTCAAGGAACCGAGGAAAGCGGCCGAGAATCCTTAAATCCGCAAAAAAATAGTATTAACTTGAAAAGTCTACACGCCCGTCTTCCCCGCATATTTCTCGGTCCACTCTCTCGCCGTCTTAATCGCCTCCTGCTCATTCTGTTTCCACGTCTTCGCTACCTCGGCAGCCAACGGGTCATCCGGGTTCGGAGCACCCAGTAACGCCTGGATAGAAAGAAGGATTGTCCTGATTTGAAGGGCAGGTGACCAGTTGTCTGACTTGTTAGTATATTGTATTATCCCGTGGGATCAAGAGGAGAACTTACTCTTCAACACATCGAGACAGATACGGCCCAACTTGTCAACATTGGGGTGGAAGATCTTGGTCAAGAAACGCACTTTGGGTGGGTTCATGGGGTAGTCATCGGGCAGGAAAAGTTCGAGTTTGAAGACACCACCTAGGAATTGTTAGTTTGTTTCTGGGGTGGAACGAAACGGGTTACGTACCCTCATATGGCGACTGAGACGGCCCGTGGATTTCAACATCGAAGTAGCGTAAGTTATCCTCGTGCGGCACGGCGCTAATACCGGGGACACTAT
>JSUI01006515.1:0-10110 GCA_000833645.1 Huntiella omanensis | reverse complement strand
AGTATCTCATCTCCTCTATCCAAAACTTACGGCTCGGCAAGCAACCGTTCCGTCTCCTTGATAATTCTCTTGGGCAGCGACATTGTAGATAAGTCCAAAACGTCGGTCTAACAAGGCTACTTTCAATTGCGCTTAATAAACAATGCTGTATTCTGGTGTTACAGTTAATTACTGGCCTTGTCGCTGGGATATCCAAAGGCGCGATAATAAGGCAAGAGAAGGGGAAATAGGATCTGTTTGTGTCGCGAATAGATGAAGTTGTGGTGGACGGGAATGATGATAATTGTCGCAGAGTCGGGTCATTGTGTTTTGGTGGGGAGGTGATGCAGTTAGGGTTTGATAGGGTATTAAAGCGGGGATAGATGACGTAGGTGCGCATATGCATGAATATGGATGTTGCATGTGTTTAATTATCAAGATTTCTCGTTATATTCCGTGTCGGTTACGCCGTTGCGAATATCAAATGGACTAGCTAAGAAACCAAAAAGGGCAGGGAGAATATTATGGTGGGGAAAGTATCCTGCAAGGTGAACTCCAGAGGTGAAAACACGGCCGTTAATGTCGATTTGGAGGGGCATAGAGAGTATATGCCTCAGGACGCTTTCCAATTCATACTCATAAACAGGAATATGATGAACGGGGACTCTCCCCATTGTTTTAGAAAAGGACTGTGATATCATACTAACCGAGGAGAGCCGAGTAATGAAGGCCGCAAAAAGGTGTGTTACGCATAACGTTATGAGCTCGCTTGGGGGTACGTAAATGGTGGTGTATACAACGAAACAAGTAACCAGGGGACTCAACAAGCTCAGAGCGCGCGCAAAAGTATCCCATGGGCTAGGTTTTCCGTCCTCAGTCATCACGGAGACTACCGCATATGCGACCGCCCGATCAGGCAGTTCGGTGCGTGGGTACGGGTTATCATGGAGTTTCCAAACTCGCGGGATGGGCCCGGTAGATGGAGCAGAGAGAAGGGTATTTAGAGGTGTGTTTGATTCTGAGAGTACAGGGGCACTCTCGGGAATTTCTAAACCACGAGGGCGCGCAGAGAGTCGGAAGGTGTAGTTCTTTTTATATGGTTGGGCAGTGTAAATGGAAAGTATACCGCCAGCCATGCCGAGAANTCAAGATTTCTCGTTATATTCCGTGTCGGTTACGCCGTTGCGAATATCAAATGGACTAGCTAAGAAACCAAAGAGTGCAGGGAGAATATTGTGATGGGGAAAGTATCCTGCAAGGTGAACTCCAGAGGTGAAAACACGGCCGTTAATGTCGATTTGGAGGGACATAGAGAGTATATGCCTCAGGACGCTTTCCAATTCATACTCATAAACAGGAATATGGTGAACGGGGACTCTCCCCATTGTTTTAGAAAAGGACTGTGATATCATACTAACTGAGGAGAGCCGAGTAATGAAGGCCGCAAAAAGGTGTGTTACGCATAACGTTATGAGCTCGCCGGGGGGTACGTAAATGGTGGTGCATACAACAAAACAAGTAACCAGGGGACTCAACAAGCTCAGAGTGCGCGCAAAAGTATCCCACGGACTAGGTTTTCCGTCCTCGGTCATCACGGAGACTACCGCATATGCGACCGCCCGATCGGGCAGTTCGGTGCGCGGGTACGGGTTATCATGAAGTTTCCAAACTCGCGGAACGGGCCCGGTAGATGGAGCAGAGAGAATGGTATTCAAAGGGGTGTTTGCTTCTGAGAATACAGAGGCATTCTCGGGAATCTCTAGACCACGAGGGCGCGCGGAGAGTCTGAAGGTGTAGTTCTTTTTATATGGTTGGGCNCGCCCAGTGACCTCGACACAATCTCTCGCCACGCCACTTGCCAAGCGCTCCCCTCTGGTTTCTAAATCCACCGTGTTCCTCGACTCTTGGTATATGAAACCCGGTGTGCGCATGCGATGGGCTGTGACATACCATGGAAGTGGATTCATCACGATGGTCTCATAGGATAGAGATCTATAACGCCAGAAGGAGGCGCCGAGGGATAGACAGCCGTGGAACATAGATGCGAGTGGGAGGGTTCGTTGGAGATACCATGATTCGTGGGTGGGTGGGGCAATNTATACATCTTCAACGATTCAAGAAAAACTCACTGTACACGCCCATCCCACCACTCCGCCATCCGCAAACACCCGTAGCCCGTCATAAAAGAGCCATCCCCAAAGCCCCCCCGTAGCCGCATAGACACTCAAAGAAAACCATCCGGGGTCCCACCGCCCAGTGACCTCGACACAATCTCTCGCCACGCCACTTGCCAAGCGCTCCCCTCTGGTTTCTAAATCCACCGTGTTCCTCGACTCTTGGTATATGAAACCCGGTGTGCGCATGCGATGGGCTGTGACATACCATGGAAGTGGATTCATCACGATGGCCTCATAGAATAGAGATCTATAACGCCAGAAGGAGGCGCCGAGGGATAGACAGCCGTGGAACATAGATGCGAGTGGGAGGGTTCGCTGGAGATACCATGATTCGTGGGTGGGTGGGGCAATGAATAGACAGAGAGGTATAAAGAGAATGGCAAGGAATTTATAATGCCATGATGAGGGAAGGGTTTGTATGTGCGGTGTCACGAGGTTAAGACATTCTTGGTTTGTAGAGGCCAAGCGGGCGGCCAGAACAGTTTCTTTCCATTGTTGGTAGATTGTAGTATCCATGATTCAACATGTGAGTATTCAAAATGTAAAGAACGCGTAAACGTTCACGTAGAATCATGACTCTAACTCTAACTCTATTCACCTTTAACGGATTATCACGTGACTGTCAATCACACCTGAAATAAGTATCACCAAACGCCCGGTTAGTTAGACGGCGTGTAACATGAAACAAGCAAGTCTAGGTATCTATATCTCCCAACTAAACTGCCCACTAAACTTCCGTCTCAACACCCTTCCTCATAATCACCAACAAAATGGAAGACCCTGAATTCCTATACGAAGAATGGAAGTCTCTCTTCACATCTGCGCGGGCAACAGAAAGTAACCCCGCCTGTTTAGCCATGATCACCTCGTTTCAGGAGACTATCCCGGGGTACACATCTTCCGTAACATTTGCAAAGGTGCTTTGCGTTGTGTTTATATGGCTGGCTGTGTTGATTGGTCCGCCGGCTAGCGAGTCGCGGGTGTTTAGAAGAGTGTTTCCTGGGTTTGCGATGGTTACGGGGGCTTTCTCTTTTGGCGAGGGGGTTTGGAGAGGGCGGGGGTATGCAGATTCTCTGGGGGCGGGCGAAAAGCCTGATAAAGTGGCGGGTGACTTGGCCGAGTTGATTGAACGGCAATCTCACTTTGAAAAGAACGGCATGCCCAAAGGCTCGTTATCTGATGTAGCTTTGTACATTGGGTTATCCCTTGGCTCCGCCATCTTATTTCTAGCCATGATTGTTCGGGAATCCTCAATCGTGGCAGTCACATGGGCTTGTAGGGTACGTATGCATATGTTTAATCTATTCGGTATCACAAGACTAACAGATATAGTATAAATGGCCCATCTTCTTAGGCCCGGGACTTGCCATGGTAGGAGGGATATTAGGGACGTTTACCGTCGCTAGATCTAGACAGGAATATGTTCTACGAGTGTCAGCACGGCCACGGGGGATGGTGTTTAACAAGGAGACCGCGGTGTTTAATGGGCTTCACCGTAAGTCAAGTTCCGCACTAGACATGCCTTTAAAAGAGGAAGTTGAGCGGACGTGGGAGATGACCGATGAGCCGTACTATAGTGGTACCCACCCTCTTTCAAAGGTGACCTACGTCATTGTTTCACTCGCAGATTCTTCTTCGTCTCACCCTCTCGATACACTCTCCTGCCTTGTTAACATCCTTAGTCCCATCGTTACATCCCTCGTTCTCTGCACATCGACATACATCACTCCCGGCGAGTTGACCTCTCTCTCACTAATCTACATCACCGCCGCCCTACTCATTCGGTTCTCATCAGTGCAGGTGCTTCATCAGTTGAAAGCCAACTCGCTAGGGTACGCACTCGTTCATCATGTGACTGTGCAAGATGAAGATGAGTTAGAGAGTGTTTTGAACAAGTTACTCGAAATGAACATGCAGGTTGAAGTGAATGGGAGAGTTTTTGTCACAGGGAGGGTCGTCGCTGGATATAAATTTAAAGAGTACACTTGGGAGTGGCTTGTAGGTGGGTTAGCAGGCCCATTTGATATACGGGGCTCTAAGAGTATTTAACACTAAGTATCAGCACTAATTAANGATTCGTGGGTGGGTGGGGCAATGAATAGACAGAGAGGTATAAAGAGAATGGCAAGGAATTTATAATGCCATGATGAGGGGAGGGTTTGTATGTGCGGTGTCACGAGGTTAAGACATTCTTGGTTTGTAGAGGCCAAGCGGGCGGCTATAACGGTTTCTTTCCATTGTTGGTAGATTGTAGTATCCATCATTGAACATGTGGATCTTCAAGTTGCAAAGAACGCGTAAGCTTTCACATAGAATCATAACTCCAACTCTATTCATCTTTAACGGATTATCACGTGACTGTCAATCACACCCGAAATAAGTATCACCAAACGCCCGGTTAGTTAGACGGCGTGTAACATGAAACAAGCAAGTCTAGGTATCTATATCTCCCAACTAAACTGCCCACCAAACTTCCATCTTAACATCTCTCCTCACAACCACCTCCGAAATGGAAGACCCTGAATTTCTGTACGAAGAATGGAAGTCTCTCTTCACATCTGCGCGGGAAACAGAAAGTAACCCCGCCTGTTTAGCCATGATCACCTCATCCCAGGAGACTATCCCGGGGTACACAACTTCCGTGACATTTGCAAAGGTGCTTTGCGTTGTGTTTATATGGCTGTCTGTGTTAATTGGTCCGCCGGCTAGTGAGTCGCGGGTGTTTAGAAGAGTGTTTCCTGGGTTTGCGATGGTTACGGGGGCTTTCTCTTTTGGCGAGGGGGTTTGGAGAGGGCGGGGGTATGCAGATTCTCTGGGGACCGGTGAAAAGCCGGATAAAGTGGCGGGCGACTTGGCCGAGTTGATTGAACGGCAATCTCACTTTGAAAAGAATGGCATGCCCAAAGGCTCGTTATCTGATGTAGCTTTATACATTGGGTTATCCCTTGGCTCCGCCGTTTTATTTCTAGCCATGATTGTTCGGGAATCCTCAATCGTGGCAGTCACCTGGGCTTGTAGGGTACGTATGCATATGTCTAATCTATCCGGTATAACAAGACTAACAAATATAGTATAAATGGCCAATCTTCTTAGGCCCTGGACTTGCCATGGTAGGAGGGATATTAGGGACGTTTACCGTCGTTAGATATAGACAGGAATATGTTCTACGAGTGTCGGCACGGCCACGGGGGATGGTGTTTAACAAGGAAACTGCGGTGTTAAGTAGGCTTCCCCACAATTTAAGTTCCGCGCTGAACATGCCTTTGAAAGAGGAAGTTGAACGGACGTGGCAGATGACCGATGAGCCGTACTATAATGGTACCCGCCCTCTTTCCAAGGTGACCTACGTCATTGTTTCACTTGCAGGTTCTTCTTCGTCTCACCCTCTCGATACATTCTCCCGCCTTCTTCGCACCCTTAGTCCCATTGTTACATCCCTCGTTCTCTGCACATCGACATACATCACTCCCGGCGAGTTGACCTCTCTCTCGCTAGTGTATATCACCGCCGCCTTACTCGTTCGATTCTCATCAGTGCAGGTGCTTCATCAGTTGAAAGCCAACTCGCTAGGGTACGCGCTCGTTCATCATGTGATTGTGCAAGATGAAGATGAGTTAGAGAGTGTTCTAAACAAGTTACTCGAAATGAACATGCAGATTGAAGTGAACGGGAGAGTTTTTGTCGCAGGGAGGGTCGTCGCTGGATATAAATTTAAAGAGTACATTTGGGAATGGCTTGTAGGTGGGTTAGCAGGCCCATGTGATATACGGGGCTCTAAGAGTATTTAACACTAAGTATCAGCACTAATTAAACCTTATTCTTCTGATGACCGCCCTAACCTGAAATACCCCGGAAAGGCATAATATTCTCTTCTTCTACCAACAAATCCATCCCCATAACCCCTTTTATCACACTTTGTAATTCGTCCTCATCCAAGACAACAACATGATGCACCGGGTAGCCACCCAGAGCCTTCTTCTTCAACCACCTAAGAACAAGTACCGTAGATATCCTGTTCATTGCTACGCACTGGTGTANAGGCCCATTTGATATACGGGGCTCTAAGAGTATTTAACACTAAGTATCAGCACTAATTAAACCTTGTTCTTCTGATAACCTCCACAACCTGAAATACCCCGAAAAGGCATACTGTCTTCTTCTTCTACCAACAAATCCAACCCCATAACTCCTTTGATCACATTTTGTAATTCGTCCTCATCCAAGACAACAACATGATGCACCGGGTGCCCACCCAGAGCCTTCTTCTTCAGCCACCTAAGAACAAGTACCGTAGATATCCTGTTCATTGCTACGCACTGGTGTACGAGCATAACCAAAGAAACTAGCGGGTCATTGGGGATAGGTAAGGTACTAAGTGTGACCCAGGTGAAGACTACCGGGCTGAGAAGACTGATGAGGCGGGAGAGAATGTCTAGTGGGGTTTGAGTGGGGTTGACGAGAGAGATTATCACGGATGAAGACTTCCGTGGGGTATCTTTGGCCTGACTGGGAGATTTCGATGGTGTATCGGAGGATACTTTTCCCACAGTATCTGTAGCCTTGGAGATATGATCATCGACAATTACTTCAGCAGGCTGTCTCGACACCCGAAAAACATATTCCTTTGAATATCCCGGGGCAGTCCCAAGTGACATGACCGTCCCCAGAAACGCAAGCAAAGGGCCAAGGAAAATGGGAAGTGTGCTCTGACCGGTTAGTAGCTNGTGGGGTTGACGAGAGAGATTATCACGGATGAAGACTTCCGTGGGGTATCTTTGGCCTGACTGGGAGATTTCGATGGTGTATCGGAGGATACTTTGCCCACAGTATCTGTAGCCTTGGAGATATGATCATCTACAATTACGTCAGCAGGCCGTCTCGACACCCGAAAAACATGTTCCTTTGAATATCCCGGGGCAGTCCCAAGTGACATGACCGTCCCCAGAAACGCAAGCAAAGGGCCAAAGAAAATGGGAAGTGTACTCTGACCGGTTAGTAACTAGACAATAGAACACTAGAAAGAAACTCACTCTACACGCCCAAGTAACCACCCAAAACTGGGAATGGCAATTTCTCTCCGCCGGGTAAACATTCCCCCCGGCGACCGACCATCCCATGGCCCCATGAGCATTGATAACGGACTATCTATCACGCCCTCATAGGAAAAGCTCCTATGTCTCCAAAAAGATGCGCCCCATGTGAGTAGACTGGCATAGTAGGAGTATCCAGGGAAGAACCGGTGGAGAACCCATACTTCATGGATGGGGGAAGAGAAGTAGAAACTTAGCCAGATGGTTACTATGAATGCTATTTTCCCTGAGGTGAAGATGTTTGGAGAACCATCTGGGGAGAGAAACGATTGGGCGACATNAAGAAACTCACTCTACACGCCCAAGTAACCACCCAAAACTGGGAATGGCAATACATCATAACCACCCACACCCCAGAAAGAGCCACCGAACAAGCCGCAAAACAAAAAACCGTCGACCCCGCCTCTCCCGAAGTATCACCATCTTCCGCACACGCCTCTTCAACACTCTTAATGAGCCACTCCACCCTCCTTTCTCGCTCTTCAATACGCCCCGATTCTCTCCGCCGGGTAAACATTCCCCCCGGCGACCGACCATCCCATGGCCCCATGAGCATTGATAACGGACTATCTATCACGCCCTCATAGGAAAAGCCCCTATGTCTCCAAAAAGATGCGCCCCATGTGAGTAGACTGGCATAGTAGGAGTATCTCGGGAAGATCCGGTGGAGAACCCATATTTCATGGATGGGGGAAGAGAAGTAGAAACTTAGCCAGATGGTTACTATGAATGCTATTTTCCCTGGGGTGAAGATGTTTGAAGAACCATCTGGGGAGAGAAACGATTGGGCGACATGGAGACATTCTTCGTTGGTGGGCGATTCTCTGGCGCTTTGGATGGCGAGAGTCCATTCTATGTAGTTGAATTCGTTGGTAGGCATTGTTACTGTACTGAGAGAAAGAAAGATTTTCTAACAATCTACAAGTTCAAAATACCTCACCACATATATAGTCTCTATCAGACCGGGCGTATACGCCTTTGATGTCGATCAGTCACATGATATGACATAATAGAACATGACACTGCACTATCTAAACAATCCTAGCTCAAACATAGTCATCATCCCTCTTACATCGTCATGATTGTTACACCATCATTCCCGTCACTATCGTCCTTCTCACTTCCCAACCCGTTACACAACTCGACAACCTCCGTCCATCATCTAACCCTATCTGACCCTATATAGCTCCAATCACATGCTTTTAGCTTAATATAGCGATCTGCGTGTCAGACAAGCCCCTGATTCTGGCAGTCAATGACATGTTTCTGGGGTTCATAAAAGGTGGAGCCCCTGATGTCGGTGACATTTATATGTATGCATGTAGGTCTCGGGGAGAAGAAAAAGTGAGATATCGGTCTATTGAGATATCTGTAGTGAATTGTTTAGTCGTCTTGTCTGCTGATAACTTCCGTTTGTACTACCGTTCCCAGGGGCCATCCGCATGTACAGGGATATGGAAGTCTAGCGGCGTAGGAGATTTAAGGAACCCTAAGGTAGTGGTGATGAAGATGAGGTGATGACAGAATCAAAGGGATGGATGGATGACATCATGGAGGGGAGTTTGGGGAAATAAAGATGGAGACGTTGGTACTTGTATCTGGGGCTTGTGTAATACATCGCCTGTCAAGTTTCAAATTAAATAGTGCAAGTAGTAACCCACCATCACGCGCCGTTTAAGTAATTCCCGAGGCTCCCGCGCAACCCCATCGGGTACGGTTCGTAATGTAACCCAAAAATAACAGCCCGACTTCCGATATACGTATGTAGTCATATCAGGTGATTAACCAAGAAACCATAACCCATATTCAACACTGCACATTCATACACTTCTTTGACCGGAATTGACTTCATCTGAACGCACTNACCCACCATCACGCGCCGTTTAAGTAATTCCCGAGGCTCCCGCGCAACCCCATCGGGTACGGTTCGTAATGTAACCCAAAAATAACAGCCCGACTTCCGATATACGTATGTAGTCATATCAGGTGATCAACCAAGAAACCATAACCCATATTCAACACTGCACATTCATACAATTCTTTGACCGGAATTGACTTCATCTGAACGCACTGTTTTCATCACGTCAATAATCTACCAAACACGGGTACCTACCATTGTTTGGTCCCTGCGTTCTCAGAGGGCAAGTGCATACACATGTACCGCCATACATTGTACATGATCAACTGATTGAACGCCCAAATCCATCAGACTCTTTGAAATTCAAAGCCCAAATTCTTCTTCATCNCCGGAATTGACTTCATCTGAACGCACTGTTTTCATCACGTCAATAATCTACCAAACACGGGTACCTACCATTGTTTGGTCCCTGCGTTCTCAGAGGGCAAGTGCATACACATGTACCGCCATACATTATACATGATCAACTGATTGAACGCCCAAATCCATCAGTCTCTTTGAAATTCAAAGCCCAAATTCTTCTTCATCAATCATCACCCATCTATCCCATCCAAAGCACGAGCCCCATCCAAAAATCCCCCCCAAAAAAATCAAACATCCCTACTCAAACCAAACAAAACCACAAATTCGAAGTCCATCCATCCCCAGCCATTCCACTTCTTCACCAAACACACCCACGTCACCACCTTCTCTTTCTCCATCCTATCCTATCCCATCCTATACCATACCATCCATCCATCGTGTCAATCAATCTCCATCCCCGCGCGTCCCGTCACGCACCCACGCACGTCAATTCCCTCCCACCACCGAGGAACCACCTACCTTCCTTCCTTCCTTCCCAACCAACGCGCCTGCCTCCCTTCTTGACGAAAAAAAAAAAAATTCACGTTACGGAGCCGCAAAAATGGCTACACCGCCCACCGCCTCGAATCGCTTCGAATTGCCC
>JSUI01006514.1:93701-109810 GCA_000833645.1 Huntiella omanensis | reverse complement strand
CAGCATTCCCAACCGGCTTAACCAAGCAGGCATTCATGCCCACCGCTAAGCAACGCTCCTCATCCTCCTCCTTCACCGCACTGGCCGTAACCGCCAAGATGGGTACATCCTCCATATACCCCGAAAACTCCTTATCCTCCCGCAAGTGCTTGGTGCACTCAAACCCGTCCATCTCGGGCATCTGGCAGTCCATGAGAACAATCGATGGTTTATTGTTCCCGGTGGACTGACACTTCCGGATATGGGCCAGAGCCTCAAGCCCATTGTAGACGTGACGGACCGGAGGAAACTTCAGCTGGTCCAGAACTCTGAGCAATAGGCGGGCGTTCAGCCAGTTATCCTCGACAAGGAGGATCTTGATATCACTGCGGGAAAGAACGCCTCGGGCGGCCAGACCTGTCTGTTGGACAGTGATAGTCTGCTTGGGACTCGGGAGAGCGGGCGCAGATGGCGCCACAACAAATGGGACCTCAATGGTCACCTTGGTACCCTTGGTCTTCCCCGGGGCGGGAGACTGGACATCGATAGAGCCCCCCATGAGCTCCACACAAGCCTTGCACATGGCAAGTCCCAGCCCAGTGCCTCCGAACTGTCTGCCAGTAGAAGCGTCGCCCTGCTTGAAGGCCTCGAAAATTCCATCCAACTTAGCCTTCTCGATGCCAACACCATCGTCCTCAACAACAAAGCGGACCGTAACTCTGTCCTTGATGATGGAGGCGATCCAGACCTTGAAGTCGACCGTCCCGTCCTTGCAAAACTTGACGCCGTTGTCGAGAACGTGCATTAGCACCTGTCTAACGCGCTCACTATCGCCGATAACGCGGAGATCCTGCGCTCCACTGCCATAAGCTTGGCGAAACTTGATGCTTCCCTTCTCAGCATAAACGAGAGGCATCTCAGTGCATGCAGTCAGCACATTAGAAAGCTGGAACTCAGTCTTGCTGAGAGTCATTTTGCCAGCTTCAAATTTAGAAAAATCAAGAACGTTATCAATAAGCCGTAATAGCACCTTGGTTGAGCTTTCGATGCCGTTGATTTGATGTTGTTGTGCTGGAGACAAAGAAGTTGTGTTAAGAAGATCAAGGTGGGAAAAAACCCATTGCATAGGAGTTCGGAACTCATGAGACATCTTGTTTGTTATTAGTTAGTTGCGTCATCAAAACATACAACAAAGAAGGTAGCATCCAGTGCTTTCCTTAAACCTACATTAGCTAGGAAGCGACTCTTCAGTTCGCTTTCTAATCTTGCTTTCTCCATGCGTCTTGTTTCTTTCTCCAGGCGCCCACGATGCTCTGTAATATCCAGAATTGCTCCAATAACCCCCTCTACCGCTCCTGCCTCCCCCAACATCGGGACAAACCGTGTCCTAAACCAGCGGCCCGCGATGTGGTGTTCAGTGACTTTCTCAGTTTTATGTCCGGAGAGTATAGAAGACATAGGTGACAGGAACGGAAGGGGCTCAGAGGCAGGTGTAGACAGTAGGGTAGTAAACACAGTTGAGACATCCATACCAGCAAACCAGTTTTGGTCCGCTGTACTGTCTTGTAGTGGACCGTCCTCTAATAAGGCGCCTTCCAGCATNGAGAGTATAGAAGACATAGGTGACAGGAATGGAAGGGGCTCAGAGGCAGGTGTAGACAGTAGGGTAGTAAACACAGTTGAGACGTCCATACCAGCAAACCAGTTTTGGTCCGCTGTACTGTCTTGTAGTGGACCGTCCTCTAATAAGGCGCCTTCCAGCATGTTCACCTTTCGATCCATACCTGCGGTGAAAAGCGTCACCCGCGCATGCATCAGCACATTCCTTAACTTGATCTTCATCCTCTCTAACCCTTTGTTCACCATGATTCCTTCATGGATATCAGTATTTGTGCCGAACCATCCCGTGATCTTGCCGCCCTCCCTCATGGGCAACGCCCTTGACAAGAACCACCGATATGCGCCGTCTTTTGACCGACAAAGACATTGCATCTCAAAAGGTTCTCCAGTTGCAAGAGCTTGCGCCCAGGCTTCGGAGATACCCTGCTCATAGTCCGGATGGAAAATGCTTTTAGTAATGAATCCAATCGATTCGGCTGGAGTAAGACCCGTATATTCGTACCACTTATCGTTGAAAAAGTCGAAATATCCGTCCGCCCGTGCCGTGTATACTAACTGCGGCATAGAGTTACATATGGTTCTGAACTGATCCTCGGAGCGGTGTTTGTACCGATTCATATCCTTTACCATACCGGTGACATCCCGGTAAGAGACGACCACACCAAGACACTCGTCGGTCCCTTCGTCATATATGACCTCCCCTAGGGTATCGAAAACTACACGCTCTCCGCTATGCCGAATAATTCCAATTCTCCGGCCTTCAAAGGGTGTCAGGGTGTCCAGTAAAACCCTCAATGGATACTCCTCTTTTGGCAGCTCCGCTGTAAAGTCGTCGTTCCAAACTGTCCATTTACCGACTAAATCTCGTAGGTACATTGTCCTCGTCTTTGGCAGTGTATCTTCAAATAGGGCCCTTGCTGCCCTGTTGGGATATGCTACAGTACCATCTTTCCAGACAGCTACTACCGGCATGGTGGTGGTGTCGATTACGGCATCTTTCATTTTGGTGAGTTTTTGAAGAAGCGTGGCGTCGGGATGTGTTGATAGCTCTGGAGGCCCATCCCTTAATGGTATGGTTGAGTCTCCGGGGGATAAGAGGGTGGGCCGTGACAACTCATCTTGTAAGTCTACACAACTGGGAGACCTCTCTGCAAAGGGGGCACGTGTGTCGACTGATAATGTAGGCGGATCAATGCTAGTTACAACCTCTGTTCTCGTAAAAACTGCAGTAAAGTACCTTCTCCCTGTGCAAACGAACGACGTTATCAACATCCTTGCGAACACTGGTTCCCCCTGTTGATACACAACCTGCACCTCATGAAGTTCCTCTACGGCTGATGCTCGTCGTTTTTGAGGTGGTGAAAAGACAACTTCAAGCGTTAGTTCAGTGGACGGGGATGACCAGACTAGGCGCCGTGACAGATGTTCGGTGGGATGTTCTAGCCCCGGACATGAAATAGATGATGCTGACGGGGAAGGCGAGGGAGATGACGAGGGAGAGACGGCTTCTGTACATCTTGTGGCGAGATTTTCCAATATTGCTCCCCAAGAAACCCAAACAGGTGAGCCATTCTCTACAACGTCGATTCCTAGCTCTGATACAGATAGCCCCTCATAGCTTAATCTCTCTCCTAAACTGGCGCCTGGAGGAAGACCTGGGGGCACACCTGTCGTGGCAAGTATTGAATCCATGGAGGTATTTGTGAAGACTACCTTTGCGTCACAGGAAAGTATAGTAACTGGCATTGGCAATGAAGCTAGCGCGGCGTAGTATGGTGTTGGCGGTGGACATGGTGACGATTTTCTGGTTGTGGTTGACGGTGATGGTGAAGTTAGCGGAGAGAAAAGTGTGTTTGTTGAGGCTGTGGATGGTGATGCTGCTGTGGACGTAGATGCATCTGTATGGCGAGATATTGGCGCGGCAGGACGAATTATTGGTGTTGACATGTTGTTTGCGTGTGTGTGTGTATCGTTGGTTCAAACAAGGTTGTATTCTCCTTGTCCTCTATGATCCGTGCGTGACGTCAGTTTTTAATATGTACAAATTGTTGTTGATGATGGGTAGGTGAAAATTGCAAGACAAGGAAGTGGTTCAAGTCAAAAAGAGAAAAACGTGGAAACAAGGTAGTCAATGATGGTGGAAACTATAAATGGATAACACGGGTGAAGAAAAAAAGTAGAATAAAGCCCGTTAACTCCCCTCCCGTCTGGTTCCTCCTAGCTTAATAAATCGGCACGGAACACAACAATGCCTTGTGTGCATCACCGACATGACATCCTTGTCTTGATGAATCCTCTTCTCGCCATGAAGCAGGCCTCGTCTTTTTAGCAGATATGTTTTCTCCACGCCTCAAACTCATCATTTGTGTACTTGTCATTATACAAATCCTATGGGTTGTTCNCCCGTCTGGTTCCTCCTAGCTTAATAAATCGGCACGGAACACAACAATGCCTTGTGTGCATCACCGACATGACATCCTTGTCTTGATGAATCCTCTTCTCGCCATGAAGCAGGCCTCGTCTTTTTAGTAGATATGTTTTCTCCACGCCTCAAACTCATCATTTATGTACTTGTCATTATACAAATCCTATGGGTTGTTCCTACAAAAGAACCAACACAAGTTGCATCTCGTAAGTGCGAATTCCACCCTCTCGCCTTGTGGCTTCTTGGTCGGGCATTGCCATTGCCTAGTTTTTGGGAACGGTCTGGGCAAAGTGCATCTTTATGACCGGGAGATATGTCGCCTTCCGTATAGTGAGACGGCTGGTACAGCTGTGTTACCCGTGAATCGGCGGGGAGCCGCTTGGTCGGTCGCCCAGTTACTTGGAGATGGTCTAACGGGGTCTTGGGTTATTGAGGATGAACTGACATATATACGTATGTACACATGTAGATGTGTGTGTATGTACATATGTATATACGTACACATGCAAGTGGATAAACGCGCCAACTGGTGATGCGGCAAATAGGTAGACACACACCTATCGATTCTGCCGGGTGTTGGCGCCCCCCACCACGTCAAAATGCCAACATCTCTCAATGCATTGTGAAATCCACAAATATCCTGGCCAAAATCCTTGTTTTCTACGCGTGCTCGGCCCGTGAGGATCCTGGATGGCGTTTGGCTTTGAACCCTCGCTGGCAAGGGGTGAAGACTCCCATGTCGTTATGTCGTTGTGGGTCCAAGTCAACTCAAGACAATCAGCTGCCATTCACCAATATGGTAAAAAACATGTGTATGTACATTGTATATATGTACGCACAATAGACGCCGGATTTACACACATGATGAATGCCAAGAAGGGCCAGACTCCCTTACAACCCCTTCTTATTCGGGACAAGGTCGTGCAACCACACAAGTAGACGGCAGACGACGGATGCGACGGCGGGTAGACAAGAGAACGAGGAAATCCGATGAGACTGTCTTGGGACGGATTAATGGCTTTGAATGGTTAGTTGGGATTTCAAGAAAGTGCCTCGTGACGGAGTTAGTTAACGGAGGTATGCCAATTTCATAGGATGAAAACTAGCCATTTCTTGACTCGGTACCATGACCAGCAGTTCACTAATCAGGAACATCAGACGTCGCTGAGTCATCATAACCCTAGTAAAACCACGAGAATATAACCCTCAAAGTGATCCTGGCTTCTAAGACCTTAAAAGGCAGGGCTTACCGAGCGACGGCCGTCGTCTTATCTTTACTGATAACAAGTGTATTGAAAGCTCTGGAGGTTGCACAGCAGGTGAGGCCGTAATCTCGCGGTGACTTTCTGTTGCGACCAAACATGGGGAAATGGTTGGGGAAAGCGGGGTTTTGGTGCATTAGGAGACGGATTACCGAGGTTTTGATTGGGTACTGACGGCATTATCGTGGTTGAGCATGGTGACGGGCATCGTGTGTGTGTAAGAAGATTGGTCTTTGACTCAGGCTCGGGGTTACATTACATTAAGGTACCTTCAGGAGGCTATAGCTGGCTTCTGTTTGGGGAAGGCAATAAAAAGGGAGGAAGGCGATAGCAGATGATATAAAGGTGGTTGCCGACGTAGAATGTAGATGTAGAACACTTGCTTCCTTGGTTTTCATCATCATAATCCCATTCCAACATCAAAATGTTATCAGACTACCTCCGCCACCGGCGTACCATCAAGGCTAAACAAGCCGAGCGTACGGCAAGAATCGACGCCTTACCCTATGCCAAAGAGCCATTTAGTGCGTCAGATAAAGAAATAATCAACGCCCCCATTGAGTCTCTGGTACAGTCTATCCACAATGGCACCCGGCAACCTATTGACCTTCTCCGGACATACGCCAAAGTCGCCGTCAAGGCGCAAGAAAAGACCAATTGTCTCACCGAGGTGATGATCGAGGGCGCCGAAAAATGGATCTCAGATGGCTCGATTAACTTCAAGGGGCCCCTCGCGGGAATTCCCATTTCGGTCAAGGATACTCTGGTTTGCGAGGGGTATGACACGTCGGTCGGCTACACAGGTTATGTGGGGAATAAGGTGGATGAAGACGGGACGATTGTGAAGATCCTTAAGGCGGCGGGTTGTGTTCCGTATGTCAAGACGAACGTGCCAATTACCTTGTTGTCTTTTGAGTGCACCAATGATTTGTGGGGGCGCACTACCAACCCTCATAACAAGGATTATTCTCCCGGCGGGTCAACCGGAGGTGAGGGTGCTTTGCTTGCCCTGGGTGGCCGTATCGGATATGGAAGTGATGTTGCTGGTTCGGTCCGTGCCCCTGCTCATTTCTCGGGTATTTACTCACTTCGTGTATCTACCGGGCGTTGGCCCAAGGTCGGTACTCGTTCGAGTATGTCCGGTCAGGAGGGTGTGCCTGCCGTTTACGCTCCGATGACCAGAACCTTGAACGATTTGGTGTACTTCAGCAAGAGCTTGATCGGGATGAAGATGTGGAAGTGGGATCACTCAATTCACCCTATTGGATGGAGAGAAGAGGAGGCGCAGGAGGTCAAGGAGAAGAAGAGACTGCGGTTTGGAATAATGCGGACTGACGGGGTTGTTGATCCGAGTCCGGCGTGTAAGAGAGCCCTGGATCTTGTTGAGCAAGCATTAATCAAGGCTGGTCATGAAATTGTCGAGATTGACCCGCCTTCTCCCTATGAGGCATTGCAGATTGCGTCGCAGCTACTTTTGGCCGATGGCGGAGCCATGTACCGGAGTAACTTTACTACTGGTGAATGGGAGGACCCTGCTGCTGCCCAGATGAGTTTCTTGATGAAGGTGCCGCGTCCATTCAAATGGGTGTACTACCTCTGGGTTAAGTACATTCGACGTGATGACATCTGGGCGGGCTTAATCAAGGATTGGTATCCCAAGAGTGCGTATGAGAATTTCCAGATCGTCACAAAGAGAGAAGGATACAGGGACCGCTGGTTTGAGTGGTGGAAGAAATCGGAGATTGACTTCATGATCACACCTCCAAATGCGACGCCGGCGGTGCCACATGATGGGATGACCCAGGCAGTTTCCAGCTGTGGATACACCTTTTTGTTCAACCTTGTAAGTGCGCGCCAATCAGACCCTGTTTATACAAATGACTAACAATAGCTGTCATAGCTTGACTACACATGCGGAATCATCCCGGTTACCAAGGTGGATGCCAAGGTGGATGCGCTACCGAAGGACTTCGATATGCGGAAGCTCAACGGCGTAGCAAAGGGGGCGTATTCTCTTTACGACGCGCAGAAGATGCATGGTTTACCAGTAGCGGTGCAAGTTGTAGGAAAGCGGTTAGAAGAGGAAAAGGTCTTGGCGGCTATGGAGATTGTGGAGGGAGCTTTAGAGGAGAAATATGAGCTCTTGGAGATTGAGTAAAGGGGCCGATGTCGGGGAAGGGTTTGGGTATATATATGGGTGTAAGTCGTGTTAGTTGAGTAGATTGAATGAATCAATCAAGTCAAACAAATTGTTTACAATGAATCCCGAGAAAAAGTCTGATACTTGGTCGACCGAGGTATGCGTGGTTTCTCCTTTGCTACTTGATGTGTACTGACCAAAAAGGAATACCAAAATTCGGCCTCCTTCGTTCCTAAGCTGGCCACGAAAGTGGTTTCCTGGCTGGATGTTCAGCCCGATGACGTCATTTTGGATATTGGGTGTGGTGGTAAGTTCGTCGTTCCAAGAGATTTGTTTGTATGGGTACTAATGAATCAGATGGTATCTTGAACGCTCAATTTGCAGAGATTCTGAAAAAGGGAAGTGGGAAGCAGTTGGGACTGGATTCAAGTGAGAAGATGATACAGGCTTCTAAGAGCCGGTGTGCGGGTTCTGAGAGCACTTTTGAAGGTATGTCTACAAAGATCATTCTGGCGATAAGTCACTGACTTGAATAGCCCACGACTGTTCGAAACTTGTGATCCCTGAAGGGTTTCGTCCCACCAAGATCTTCTCCAACGCCGCCCTCCACTGGATCCTGAACAGCCAAAACTCCCAAACCTTCTTTAACACCCTAACCGGCGCTTCTGACCCCGGAACCCTCCTGATCTTTGAAATGGGTGGCCTGGGAAATATCGCAGAAATGCGCACTGCAATCATCATGGCTATAACCCGGCGCCTTGGCGCAGAAAAAGCCCGGATGGTAGACCCGTGGTTCTTCCCTGATGAGGAGTGGGCGAGAAAGTGTCTTGCCGATGGCTGGGTGATTGAAGAATGTGAGCGGGAAATGCGCACTACGAAGGCTGATGAAGGTGGTGTGGAAGGCTGGGTACGTCTTATGGGCCGGGTACTGTTCGAGGCGGTCCCGGAGACAGATAGGGAGGAATGTATTCAGGAGGCTGTCCAGGTGTTAGACTGGATCTGCCAGAAACCCGGAAGTGAGGAAAGGGTTATGGGATATGTGCGGCTGAGGGTTAAAGCACGGAGAATCTAGACATGTGACTTGTCGCATTATTCAGAGTCAGGAGAACAGGAGGGGGAATAAAGAATCATGTCATGCAATACGCAAGCGATTAATGCCCAACTTTGAACCTAACTACATGCATGTCCCGTGGTTACTTTATTCTCCAAGAATCAATTATAGGCTACAGGTGCAGCGTATACAGCCCCACTTTCACCCCTGTTCGAATCCTCTGATCCGTGGGATGAAGTACGATTAAAGACTTATCACGAGGCTTCGAGTCCATTTTGAATTTGAGTTTCTAGTTGTTCATCGCCGACAATGTCTACCGACGACGGGATTTCCGCGGTCGTAAGTTTTTTCGAGTTCTTCATGACGATATAAAACTAACTAGTCAGGTCCGCACAATCACGGCCCCTCTACAAACTTACAGTACCATCGCAGCCGACTACATCGACGCTCACGTCGACGCAGCCGCATCAACACTCCGCACAACCCTCTCTTCCTCCCAATGGCTCCCCTCTTCCATCCGGCCATCCGCCCCGGCTCCCCCGCCAGTCTCCAGCGATCTTCCATCCTCGATAATCGAAAACATCCAAGAATGGTTCTATAAGCACCGTGTCGCTATCGCCGCCGCGGTCCTCGTAACCGGCACCGTAGCCTACAAATCCTACCGCCGGACCGCTACAGCCCGGAAAGTTCGCCGGGCGAAACGCGCAGCGAATAATGGGCGGATTCAGGTGGTCGTTGTGGCGGGAAGTCCGACGTTGCCTTTGACGAGGGTTCTTGCGTTGGATTTGGAACGGAAGGGGTTTATTGTTTTTGTGGTTTGTAATGGACCTTCGGATGAGTTGCTTCTTCAGAGGATGGCGAGACCGGATATTAGACCGTTGCCATTGGATATCACCGATCCGCCGAGAGCTGGGTTGAGTATTGAGCGGTTTGCTAGTTACCTACAGTCGAGACATTCACCTGGGCCGACTGTCTCGCCGAATCATATCTCGTTGAAGGCGGTTTTGTTGGTCCCGAGTGTCAGTTATCAGACTTCTCCTATTGCGACGATTCCCCCATCGGCTTTCCACGACCTGTTCAATACGCACCTTCTCCATCCGATTTTAACAATCCAGGCTTTCCTGCCTTTGTTAACGGCCCGGTTAACCCCTGCCGGGGAGAAATGGACCCCACCAAAGGTCCTTGTTTTCACACCCAGTATCATCTCCTCCATCAACCCACCATTCCACGCCCCCGAAGCTACCGTCTGCTCGGCCCTCGCCGCCTTCACCGAGGTTCTCACCGGGGAACTTCGCCCACTAGGCATCCCAGTGACGCATCTCATGCTAGGAACCTTCGACTTCAGCTCATTCAGCCCCAGTCGCATCTCCCAACCGCAAGGCCTAACCAACAAGGACAACGGCGATGCTACCTCTTGGCCAGAGGGTGCCCGGGCAGCTTATGGGCGGAACTATCAGGTTTCTTCCGACTCTGCTATTTCCGGTGGCCGGATTAAGGGGATGAAGGGAAGTTCACTGCGGTCTCTCCACAATGCCGTCTTTGACGTGATTGACGGGGATCTTCGCTGTGACTCGGTGAGGGTTGGTCTTGGTGCTGATGTGTATGGCTTTGTGGGTAAGTGGGTTCCTCGTGGTCTTGTCACGTGGATGATGGGGGTTCGTCGGGTTGACGAGTTGAGTGTTTGGACTGCGGAAGGAGAACGTGAGGGTCCTGTTAGAGGAGTTGAACAGGAAGAGGAAGAGGAGATTAAGGAGCGGGGCATTCTTATGGAGGATATGGATTTGGAAGGTAGTAAAGAGTTTGTTAGTGTGCCAGAGGAGGTTTCGAATGTGTGGAAGCATTAAGCAATTCGCTTGAGCTGGAATTTGTTGGATTGCCACGTTGACGATAGGTATTCTTTTGTAGAAAGCTACATACATACATGATGCATAACGATATCTCCCCTCCATTAATGAGTACCTCTCCCTCTGTAACCACCACCTCCACGTCCTCTCCATGTTCCTCTTCCTCTACCACGTCCTCTATGATGAAATCCGCCACGTCCACCTTCCTCCCCTCTGTCGTAACCACCCGTATATCTCTCTCCACCCGCCGCAACTTCCCGCTCCATTTCCGCCCTCCGCACTGCCGCCGCCTCTTCATCCAAAACCCTTTTCTCCTCCATCCGCATAGGCCGTTCCAAAATCCCCGTCCACCGCGGGTGAACGCCGCGCTCACATTTCCTCCCATCAGGACAGAAGCCCACCAAGTAAAACTCGCAAATCCTTCTCCGCAAATGTCTCTTCGCACAATGCGGACCTAACGGACAAAACCCTCTTTCATAGTGTGGACAGGGAACCATGCGCTTAGCAGGGTCAATGTGTAAATAAAGGCATTCCTCCCCGTTACTACAGAAGCCATTTCTCGAGAAAAAGTTGCACTCGGGCATTTTACGGAGATTGAACTCGTGGAGGAATTCACAGCCTTCGCCCTTCTTGCAGAGACCGCGTAACCAATGTTTACAGACGAGGGAATTCAGACCGCCGGTGGGGCCGGATGGGCGGGAGGACGGCGTGCTCACGTGGCGGTGGAGACATTTCGTGCCGGAGGGACAAGTTCCTGAGGCGTACGCGGCGCAGATGGGGCGGTTTGGTGAGAGGCCGTGGTGGTGGGTGGCTAGGAGGAAGGGGGTGAATGTGAAGGAGTATGGTGGGGCGGTGTTACTGAGGATGTTGGAGGCGATATCCGCTAGTGGCGGGTCGGGGAGGGTGGTTTCGTTTGACATTTTTAGTCGTGATGTGTAATTATTTTGGTTAGATGTTGGTTATTTGGTGATGTTGAACTCTTGTCGCGAAAGACGGTTGCTTATTATCCTGGTTAGATGTTATCGATAAGAGCTTGGGTTAGACGAGCATGCGTGAGTAACCCTAACGCTGACCATCGAATATCGCGGATTATGACGTCAGCAAAATACATTCGAGTTTGCCAAATATGGACCAAATGGTTGTAGATTATCGAATATGGGTCTTTAGAATGACATGGTAACCCAGAGAATATGGATTCCATGACGCAAGTAGAGTCCAAAAATCAAACAACAAGGAGCTAAAGTGCCGAGAGAGCAACAGCGCTACTAGTTTCCCATTACAAGTCCATTCTGGTGTGATGTTGACGGCTTTTCGCTCATCCATTCCGCCCGATACACCCACGTCTAAAACTTGATGACACTATGTAATCCACAACCATGTGATTACTATACACAAGATCTTCCATTATCTAGAAGCTTCAGCTATAGCGTGGGGGTGAACACCACATCTAAAATGGATCCAAGGAGCCCGCCCGGACTGAAAATCACAAGCATAGCTGCAAAGTCTATAAAACACCATTTTAATGTTCACTAATCATCTCCGTCCCACGTCGTATTCTCCCCGTCCTTTCATCCATAGCTGCCTCCGACAATCCTACAATGGCCAAGCTAAGTTAATCATTCTTCTCCAAAGGGAGCTCCCGAGGAAGTCACTGCCCATGAAGATAAGAAAATGACACCTCACCTCATCTAACAAGCCAACAGTGGGACCCATACTTTCGTATACCCGCCAAGCCCTTGATAAGGCTATTTACACAAAGGAAATCCTACTCCTGATAGGGCCTATTGTATCCCTATTCTGTCAGGCCGTGAACAAAGTAACCCCACCCCTTCCCACTATAATCTGCCCAATATACCGTGTATCAGCCACATTGAGGCAGCCCGAGTAGCTGGTAGGAACTCCATGCATACACATGGGGACAAATGACAACTCATGGGATTTTCATCAGCCCAGTTGAGGGAATGATCCTGTGGGCAGTGCCACACGCTGGCCAAAGAGTTTATTCTGGCGGATGCTGACATGTAGAGATGAATTGGATTGTTCTACATTGTTCGACGAGACACACGGAGATTCTTGAACGGTCCATGCAGACTGTGATGCAGAATGGGCAGGGTACGGTAAATTTTACATGTTGGATTCTGATCCCTACTGTGGACTGTCAGTCTTAGCTGACTCTTGAAATATCGAAATACAGCGAGGGAGTTGGCGGTTACAATGATTTGATTAGTGGGCGAATTACATTACTACAATTGACGAACCAAGTTATACCAGTTATACCACGACAGGGTTAAAAGAAATTCACGATGTTGATTATATTGAGGCGCTAAATTGTGTAACACGGATGCAGAGACGCCCTAAATGACTAGATCCTCGAGATCACGATTCCCGCAACTCCTCCATCTTGCTCACCATAGCACTATGTCCCGCAACAATCAAACTCTCCTCCGGAACCGACGAATCCCAACTACCCATCCAGAAGAACAAGCCCCTTAGCTTTTGCTCAGCCGCCCACTGTGCCTTCGTTTCCACAACCCACTTGGAATCATAGCAAATAATTGCGTTTTTTCCCGATTTGACCCAACTGCACACATGCTCTGTATCATCAACATGGCCTTTCTCAGTCGTGATGATATGCCGGTAGAAAGCATGTCTTTCGTCTTGATAGCGTGTACCCAGAGTTTTGGTGTTGTAGTAGCGGCCTAGAAGGGGAATACCGAGCAAGATTTTACTAGCCGGGAAACCTGTTGATAGGACAGCGTTTACACCACCGGACACCGATTGTAGAGGGAAAGATGAAGACTCGGGTGTTGTGGAACTTTGCCCATATGAAGGAGCCGAAGAGGTGGCGTCCTGATAACTGGGAGGTGCAACCGACGTATTTTGAGATGACCCGCCATATAGCGGAGCTGGATGAACCGCAACAAACCCTGCCGGTGACCGGAAATCAAAAGTCTGATAGTGGAACAAATCAACCGCCTTGCCAAACCTCGCCATATCCATAATCTCCCAAAAGTCTGTTTTGGCAGTTAACCGCACAGACAGGATATAATTCTCAGCTTCAAAAGCCACTTTAAGTTCCTCAAGCAACATGACGTAGTCCTGCGCTTGTGTCACGTCGTTCAAGTGTTCCCACATAACTGACAAGGTTAGCTAGGACCCATTGACAAGGGGATAAGAGAACTTACTGTCAATACCGTCGAAATCGTGGAAGTCGAGGGTTCCGAGAATGCTGTTGACGAGGTTTTGACGTTTGGACGGATCACTGATGGTTTCGTGGAAATTTTCCTGGAATTCGGGACCGGCGAGACAGAGGAGGACACGGAGAGATTCATTTTGCTGTTTGGCGAGTTGGAAGTCGCGGATGCAGTCGCGATGGACGTCGATTTCTTCTTCGGGGCCACCTTCGTCGTAGACGAACTACAGAGAGTTAGTAGGGGCAAGGAAAGAATGACACGGGTATACTCACAAACAAGTTGCCGTCGGAATCAACGTCCGTGAACCAATAAATTCCAAGGTTCACATGTTCGTAGGGAAGACTCAGTGGTGACCCACCAAAGACGATTTCCCGGGGGAAGTAGTAGACAGAACTGATAGGAACGGCACTGTTACTAAGGATAGCCTTACGAGTTCGCCGTTTCTCCGCAAGTATGAGGCGGGAATCAGCTATAGGGCTGGCGGGAGGTGAGGGCTGTGCGTTCGACATATTGGCAATAGATTCAAAGAACAATGACCCAGCAGCTCGTTCAGTCCCACAGAAACCCTCGCCATCATCATATATATACAATCTGCCAACGTCACCAAAATTGAGGCCTTCTCCGTATCTCCGGAAATCCTGTCCAACTTGAAGAAGGTCCAACAGAGATCACCTTTAAAGCAATAACCCACCATCTATAGCTCTTCCGCCTGACGTCATATCTTCAGCTCGGCTATCCAAACCCTCTATGCTGCATGGCCGCCAGACGTGGAAGTTTCCTCTATGTGGAGCCCACAGCTCTAGGCGAATCCTTCTACTGGTGATCTCGCAAGCACGCGAATGGGATGCAACACTATTGGTCTCACCGCCGTAAATATCTTCATCAGTCTTGATGGGATGAGGGGAAGTTTCACACGAGGGTAATCCCGGTTTGAATGGATGTTATCACCCGTCGTTGCACCAACGACTGTTCCGGGACCCGGGTGAATACACCCCGACGGTGACAGGTCATTGCGCACTAGGGACACTTAAAGCCATACCCTCGGACACGTCCCCCACGCTTCCTTCATCCTCTGTGCATGAACCCCATAATTCCTGGCCACGTCAGTGGAGGACCGGGAGGACAAAGGATCAGGGAAGTCTGGAACTAACCAAAATACAACTTCAGATGAACTGTTGGCGCAACTTGACGTCATGGGCGTCGAGTGTTTGACGCCAGCGATTAGTCGGCATTGGGAGGGGTAGTAGTGCATTGTTATAACCCATGGAATACATGTCAGGCCGTCATGCATCCGGTTGTTCGGTGCCTAACTAGGAGGGCGTCATGAGCCTGAGCTGACAGGTTTGATGGCGTCATGCCATTTTGATTCAATCAAGCCCGGATAAGCGACTTTTCATCTTAATGATATCGAATGTTTTCGGAACGATGGCTTTTATTTTAGTGTCCGTGGCATGTTCACGGGCCTGCCGGGATATATGGTTGCATTGTATTGTACTGCATTGTTCTTTTTATAACCTGATTAGCAGAACTGGGTCCTCTTTTTACAGGCAGACGGTCGAACCCCGCCATGCAGACCCCGTGTAGTTTAAAAAAACAACCCTGAACAAACCCTCAACACTATTCACCCCGAATACAGTACGGCTACCCCCCACGGACGGCCTAGGACCAACTCCCGGTCGCTGCTGTCTCCTTCTCTCCGGTGCAGACGATGACACTACACATCCAAAAAAACAACTGTATATTTGACTTCGAACCTTCCAAAATCATGCCAGCCAGTTGCTTGTAAAAAGTATATCACGAGTATCGCGTGTTTGTTGGCTGATTTGTGTTGCCTTGCGGTAGCGACAATTGCCAAATGCGGGGTGTTTTGTAGAGCTCGGTCATATAGGGTTAGGGTAAATGACCTCATGGCAATTGGAGCGAGGGGGGGCATTAGGCCCACACCCGGCGCCGGTATCAATAGGTATCGTTCCGAACGAGATTTAACCACTGTCAAACGGGTATAGTGTAGCATTGGTTGATCGATATTTGTTTGTTAGAGTCCCGTGTAACCAAGCTTGTCCACTAAAATACAGGGGCTATTTGTTAATCTAAGGTTAAACTCCCCCACAGTTTCTTCTTCGTCCTACTGCCTCACAAAAGGTACCATAATGGGCAGTGGCCTGCTACCCCCGCTCTCCCGGTATCATATGTATATAAATGCCACTGTGCAGTGAGAACGAATACTTAGTGAGCAGCCATCAGACAGGGCAGAGACTGACGGATACCGCCCTATTTCGCCGGATCCATAGCAGAAACTGATAATACGTGATGAAAGGAATATATTGGCCCAAAAACTGCTAGCTAGTATTACGTTACTCTCACAACAAATCCGGTCCACGTTTAAATAGACATCGTCAGTTGGGACGTGTCTCGCGGAGCAGATATAGCCATTCAATGTATTCAAACCATGTGTCTTCGCCTATTCGTCACGACATAAAGCCCCTAGTGACCATTTGACCACGCCAAGTTCAATGAGAAATATTCGTTGAAAGAATGCGAAATGGATTCATGCTAGTTAAATCAGCGTCCCCAAAGCACGCCCCCCCCCCCCC
>JSUI01006514.1:69236-88279 GCA_000833645.1 Huntiella omanensis | reverse complement strand
AAGCAGGGTCTCGATGGTGGCGGCAGCAAGCTTGACGTGAACTTGCTGCTGAGCTGTCTCCAAGAGACTATGGATTTTGAACAAAACATAGAAAGGAGATGGGGTGCTGGTGATGCGCGCGCAAGTATGGACACAATCAACAGTGTAGAAGACCGACCGGCTGGCTTCAACGGAATGATATCTATTGCATTTGTGCCCTACCTGAGTCTATGGGTTGATGCGCAGGACAGGCAACTGGCAGCTATGATCCCGAGGTATCGAAGCCAACCTTTACTTTCTCCGGATGAAGAATTTTCACCTCAAGGTGTGGTTCAGTCGGCGATTGACTTATTCCACTTTTACAAGGTCACACTGTCGCAATGCGCTAAACTTTCGACGGGCGACCGATTACTTGACCTTTCACGTATCCTTGGGAAATACCTCGATGCCTACGCCGATCAAGTGCTTCTTACAATTCTTCAACATACCGCCAATGCACCACCAGGTTTTGCCCCTAGGCCTGTACACTATGATGTAATCCTGATTCTCAACACTGCTGACTTCTGGAACACTAACGCCACCCAACTGGAGGAAAGCATCAAGAAGCGCATTGAGCCTGCTTTGACTGATAGCGTCGATCTATCATCGCAAGCCGACTCTTTCCTAGGTGTCGCATCAGCAGCTATCCTGGCACTTGTTAGACTAGTCGATAGTGAGATGCAGCCAGCTTGGCGAGAAATGCGCAATACTAACTGGAGTACCATGGAAACAGTTGGAGATCAGAGCTCGTATGTAGGAGAATTGGTACAGGCAGTACATGGCAAGGCAAAGGAAATTCTATCGGTGATGGGCAAGGGACAGTATGCCCGGGCGTTTTGTGATAACCTGATTGAACACATCTCGTCGTTATTCATTGCCAATGTTGTGCAGTGTCGCCCGATATCCGAGGTTGGTGCGGAGCAGGTAGGTTCATCCTTCGAGCAGTCAAACTTCGCAAGTTTACTAACGGTGTTCAGATGCTTCTTGACAAATACACACTTACCAAGTCCTTCGAGACGCTCATTACACTCCATAACCCAACCGACCCACCTACGCCNGTGATGGGCAAGGGACAGTATGCCCGGGCGTTTTGTGATAACCTGATTGAACACATCTCGTCGTTATTCATTGCCAATGTTGTGCAGTGTCGCCCGATATCCGAGGTTGGTGCGGAGCAGGTAGGTTTATCCTTCGAGCAGTCAAACTTCGCAAGTTTACTAACGGTGTTCAGATGCTTCTTGACAAATACACACTTACCAAGTCTTTCGAGACGCTTATTACACTCCATAACCCAACCGACCCACCTACGCCACCACCACCAGCGTTCGTCAAGCGCGTATCGGCCACCATGGCAAAGGTGGACCCCCTCCTCAAAACGCTACAAGTCCGTGCATCACCACCAGAGGGCCTCGTCCAGGCCTATCTGATTCACCTCGCCGACCGGTCCGACACCAACTTTCGCAAGATCCTCGATCTTAAGGGTGTCCGCAAAGCAGATCAACCTTTCCTCATGGATCTCTTCGCTGCCCACCGCGACGCCCCTTCGCTCACCGGGAAACTTGTCCCTAATAATTCGCTCCTAACCCCCCTNACCACCAGAGGGCCTCGTCCAGGCCTATCTGATTCACCTCGCCGACCGGTCCGACACCAACTTTCGCAAGATCCTCGATCTCAAGGGTGTCCGCAAAGCAGATCAACCTTTCCTCATGGATCTCTTCGCTGCCCACCGCGACGCCCCTTCGCTCGCCGGGAAACTTGTCCCTAATAATTCGCTCCTAACCCCCCTTATGGCTGCGGGTGCAACAAGCGCAATGGGACTTGGCATGACGGCTGGATCGGGGCCAGGGACGGGAGTTGCGTCGGCAGCTGGCGTCGGTCAAAAGTTTGACGCCGCTAGTTTAGGCGAAAAGCTTTTGTCCGCTGCAAGAGAAATGGGTAACACTGGTGAGAAAGGAAAGGAGACTACCATTAATGAAAATCTCAAGAACTTTGGGAACTTCTTCAAGAGGGACATTGGCGGTCTTGGTGCACGCTTTGGCAAAAGAGACGGTAGTTTAGGGCCCGGTGATGATAGACGATAGTTAGGGTTATATCAATTTCATTTGGGTTACATGCATATTTTGTCCAGGTTACGGTGTCTCGGGCCAACTCGTCGCCGACTTGTGTGGTGAATTGGAATCTTTGGCGGCTGGGCAATTGGACAAGCAGGGGGAAGGGAATCCTACGTGTTCGTTTACTCGGATTTTGCCGGAGAGTGGACATTGAGGCTGTGCGGCTTGGGAGGGGTTTTCGGTTGATGTTCCGAAGGCGGGACGTTGGATTAGGTGATTGATAAGAGAGCGCCAATTTTGGAGCCCTTTTTGTATATTATTTGTCACATCTTGGGATGTAATGACGACATGGGTGTGTCCTGATGGCGACTGTCGGCTGACTGGAAGCCTCCAGAAGGTTGCCTCGTGATGGATGCACCCTGTCAATCCTCGGAGTCCGGCAACACTGGTGACGTGATAGCGTCAATTGTCGCCCCTGGCATTAAGCGTGCCGGTTTCCGGCGGGTCGCGAGGCGGGGGGTAGGAGGGGGTACATATGTTTGTGTGTATATGCTTGTCCCAATTACGTCTTTGTTTGGTGTGGTTGTCGTCATGGCGTTGTCTTGACATGCACCGAAGATAGGGAAGCCGTAGACTATTGGGGGGAAGTCACNCGCCCCTGGCATTAAGCGTGCCGGTTTCCGGCGGGTCGCGAGGCGGGGGGTAGGAGGGGGTACATATGTTTGTGTGTATATGCTTGTCCCAATTACGTCTTTGTTTGGTGTGGTTGTCGTCATGGCGCTGTCTTGACATGCACCGAGGATAGGGAAGCCGTAGACTATTGGGGGGAAGTCACAGTCGATACACCTTGTCGTTTGTAATCGCTGGTCCTCGGCCCCTTCCAGCCCCATCTTTCCCCTTCCAGCGTTTATCCCCGCCCGCTAGCGCACCCTGCTGAGAAATCTTTCCGACTTTCCGGTCGGCGACTACTGTAATTGGCTTAACCCTAGATAACCCGCGCCAAAGGATGGATTTTTGCATAGTGGGGGTGTGTGTGTTGATTTTGGGAGGTGCGGATGGGAAGGAGGTTAAAGCGTTGAGTGCTCGCTGTTTTTGAGAAAGCTCAACACTCTGTTTCTTTACTCTCCAGCTCCATACTTTTTTGTTATAAAACAAGACGCGCAGTTCGTCTTGACCCATACTTTGATTCGTTAATCCAGCCGCCAAGCTGTTCTCTTCTTCTTTCTTTCGACGGAGTGTCCGCGCTGTTACGGGCTTTTCCATTGCTGCTACCGCTACGGCTCATCAAAAACCGTACCTCTCTTTCACGACCCAGTCATCTTCTCAAACTCCAGTCAGAAACATGCACTCCAAGGTCGTTATCATCGGTTCTGGGCCCGCTGCCCACACCGCCGCCGTCTACCTCGCCCGTGCGGAGATGAAGCGTAAGTTCGATTGTCGCAAGAGACCAATGTTGAATAATCCACTAATGCAGTGTGTGTGTTTAGCCGTCCTGTACGAAGGCTTCATGGCCAACGGCATTGCTGCTGGTGGTCAGCTTACCACCACCACCGAGGTCGAGAACTTCCCCGGTTTCCCTGACGGCATTATGGGTCAGGAGCTCATGGTATGCTTTGTCCCTTGCATTGCGTTTCACAACACTGGCTAACCACATTTATCTGTAGGACAACCTCCGCAAGCAGTCCGAAAAGTACGGTANGGCATTGCTGCTGGTGGTCAGCTTACCACCACCACCGAGGTCGAGAACTTCCCCGGTTTCCCTGACGGCATTATGGGTCAGGAGCTCATGGTATGCTTTGTCTCTTGCATTGCGTTTCACAGCACTGGCTAACCACATTTATCTGTAGGACAACCTCCGCAAGCAGTCCGAAAAGTACGGTACTCAGATCATTACCGATACCGTCGCTACCCTCGACCTTTCCTCGCGTCCCTTCAAGTACACGACCGAGTTCAGCCCCGAGGAGACCCACACTGCGGACTCCATTATCATGGCCACTGGAGCCTCTGCCCGTCGCCTGAACCTCCCCGGTGAGGAGACCTACTGGCAGTCTGGTGTTTCGGCCTGCGCTGTTTGCGACGGTGCCGTCCCCATTTTCCGCAATAAGCCCCTTGTTGTCATTGGTGGTGGTGACTCTGCCGCCGAGGAGGCTCTTTTCCTCACCAAGTACGGTTCCCATGTTACCGTTCTTGTCCGCAGAGACGTTCTCCGTGCCTCCAAGACCATGGCCAAGAGACTTCTCGAGCACCCCAAGGTCACTGTCCGCTGGAACTCGGCTGGTGTCGAGATCAAGGGTGAGAATGGTGTGATGACTCAGCTTGTTGTCAAGGACACCGTCACCGGTGCTCAGGAGACTCTGGAGGCCAACGGTCTTTTCTACGCCATTGGTCACACCCCTGCTACCTCGCTCGTGAAGGGCCAGCTGGAGCTTGATGAGGATGGTTACATCGTCACTAAGCCTGGCACCCCTGAGACCTCCGTTGANTCGCGTCCCTTCAAGTACACGACCGAGTTCAGCCCCGAGGAGACCCACACTGCGGACTCCATTATCATGGCCACTGGCGCCTCTGCCCGTCGCCTGAACCTCCCCGGTGAGGAGACCTACTGGCAGTCTGGTGTTTCGGCTTGCGCTGTTTGCGACGGTGCCGTCCCCATTTTCCGCAACAAGCCCCTTGTTGTCATTGGTGGTGGTGACTCTGCCGCCGAGGAGGCTCTTTTCCTCACCAAGTACGGTTCCCACGTTACCGTTCTTGTCCGCAGAGACGTTCTCCGTGCNACATGATTGTGAATGTATTTGATACGTGATACGTGTTGACTTGATGGGTGCTTGTGGGGCGGGCAGTAAAAAGCCTTTGACGACCAAGATAACGCCATGTGTTTGTATGCACAGCCAGTAAGACCTGATGATTCAGTCTTTTGTTTGTTATCATATGTCATAGCCAAAGGCATTATGCTTGGAAGAAGCGGAGGGCACAACAAAGATCAGCAAGTTCACCATTATGATAGAGGCTCCAGCATAAAATCATTGGTCGGTTAGATTATCGGCCAAGAGAAACGTGAACACAGCTGGCAGGAAACAAAGTCGGATCAATGACAATGATGAAGTAGAAGGAACAAGGAATAATGGCTGATAGGGTAAGATGGCCCGAGTCATTGGTAGACCCAGTCCAAAAGAAGACCNATCACCAGTGCCGGATCCGGTTGCCAGGCTGCTCTTGACGCCGAGAAGTTTCTGGCGGAGCAGGAGTAAAGAGTCTACTTTTATAAAAGGGAGACTGTAGTTGTATGATTTATGAATATAGAAATCAGATACAATAAGTGGACTACATGATTGTGAATGTATTTGATACGTGATACGTGTTGACTTGATGGGTGCTTGTGGGGCGGGCAGTAAAAAGCCTTTGACGACCAAGATAACGCCATGTGTTTGTATGCACAGCCAGTAAGACCTGGTGATTCAGTCTTTTGTTTGTTATCATATGTCATGGCCAAAGGAATTATGTTTGGAAGAAGCGAAGGGCATAACAAAGATCAGCAAGTTCACCATTATGATAGAGGCTCCAGCGTAAAATAGTTGGTAGGTGAGATCACAAGCGAAGAAGAACGTGAACACAGCTAGCAGGAGACAAAGTCCGATTAATGAGAATGATGAAGTAGAAGGAACAAGGGATAATGGCTGATAGGGTAAGATGGCCCGAGTCATTGGTAGACCCAGTCCAAAAGAAGACCAATTCGTCTTATGTTAGAAGAATTGTAGTACAAAGGCGCCGAGCGGGCCTGCGGGGTGGGAGACTATGCCGGATAGCGACAGGTTAGAATTGAAAGACTGTGCGAATGAAACAGAATTAACAAGGGGGTTAACAGAAAGGAGTACAAGAAGGAGTTAAAGAATGTTATATAATCAGAGTGGACAGAAGTGACTAAGAATATTAGATGTAAGGACAAGCGAGGAGGGGTCGAGATGGGTAAGGCAATGGAGCTTGGAGGGGAAAGGTGGTGTCTACGTGATTGGAATAGACGATGGAAGTAGTGCGGGTTGTTTATCCGTGAAGCTCATCTTCACCCTTGGTGTAGGTGAAAGTTCAATGAGAAATACGCTGATGGATACTGTGAAGATGTGTTCGCATCATTGGTTAAATTCCTCTTTGGCATATATGTGGCCGTCCACTTATAACAATCTGTAATGACTGTGGAAATCTGTACGTCGGTATTGATCATGATTACTAGCCTAGAGCCACTTGTGAATGGGCTAGTATCGGACATGTTGGGACAATCTTAATAGTCTCCCATTGCACACTAAATCATCACCACAAGCTGTCCATGAGAGCTCTATCCGCTGCTTTGGGGTTCTCGACCCTAACTAACCACCGGCATCTTAAAGTCGTCTAATTACAACAGAAGATATTCTGAATGCGGACAGAGTCTCACATCTTAAAAACTCGCCACTTGACCTGCCAATAGAAGCCGACCGGATGATACTAATGACGGGTGCTAGGAAGGAGGAATATTTTCGATGTACAGCCGGATATGCACGGACCATCTAAGGAGACGGGGATTAATTCACATGCTTGTGGTGATACAAAGCTGGGGTAAATTGTGATGATAACTTCAACGTTGATTTTTCTGACGTCATAGCTGTTATTGATGAATTATGACCTCCCTCGATTGCCATAGATGAATTTTGACCTCCTCACGATTGATCCTAATACTTGCGCTTTTGTTTGAGGCAAAGGTGAGATTGTCTGACCATATTGGGATAATTTGAACTAGCGCCATAATGGTTTGACTATTATGGTTGTTTGGCCAAAATGTTCCCCAACTCACTCGATTCCATTTTCGTAAGAAAACGACTAAGGAGAGACAGCCAAATTCACTATTGGCAAAATGGCATATTTTAAGGAAGCCAGTCTCCCATTTCAACCATCGAAGATGCATCTGCTCGGACTGTCTACATCCAAAGTCATCAACGTTATTCTGAAAACCATTCCTCACGATGCCTCCCAGTTTTTTCACCCGCTTGCTGAGTAACTCCAGGGCTACAGCAAGCCCCTATATCAATCGGACATCCGCCAATACCGACTCTAGACCGAATCGCGCTATGCACAATCACACATTTAACAACGCTTCAATGACTTCTTCGGGCGGCGAAGGCTCCGTTGAAGGACACACAAACGTTGGAGTTGCCGCCGATATTCCATCGATTGTCATCACTCCGCCTGAAGAGCGTAATTCGACAGAAGGTTGGGTTATGCTTATCGAGACTGTCCCAGAGGATCGCTTTGATGACTCGACTACCCCCTGGGGTCCTATTGAGCGTCTTGTCCCCCCGGCTGTCTCTCAAGCTGCCAGAGCTTCTGACGCCGGTGAGTCGAAGTCTGTGGGCTCTAATGGCGATGGTCAAAATGAAGGCCTGGGTGAGGATCACGAATCCCCTGTTGATCCTCCTGCTATAAACAATCATCCTTCTTCCTCCGACACAAACGACAAAATGGCTTCGACACGGTCATCCAACTCCAGCACTCTTGGCGCTTCCGAGCAGTCCTATTCATCCGGAGATACTACAGCCAGAGAGTCCGTCGACCAGTCCGCCGCAAGTACCAGCAAGACACCTTCGAGACCTCCGCTTCGCCGAATGCCTCCGTATCAGCCCTCTAGTCAGATGGCCCAGCCAACCGCTGACGCGCCCGCAAGACCTGGTCTACGGCGTATGCCACCTTTTGAACCGTCTGCATCCAACAAGGCCTCTTCGGCCGTCGAACCACCGGTGAGACCTAGTCTCAAACGTATGCCCCCTTTTGAACCGGCCTCCAGCCACGGGGCACCTCTGTCTGACACGCCTCCCCTGGCCCCGCCCACTCGGCCTTCTTTACGTCGGATGCCACCGTATGACCCAACCAGTCAGAAAAGCGGCGAGTCTTCTGGTACTGGACAAAAACGCCCTCCTGTGAGATGCCCTATTGAACAAATACCCCCTTATCGTCCTCGTCTTGCTGACGCCCCCACAAAAGTCCCACCGATAACTGTGACAGAAATTTCGATTGATTCGCCAACTGATTCGGATACGTCCGAGGTCGATGAAACGAATCCTGCGCCTACCGTTACTACGCCTCCTTCTACAGCCAGTGTACAGTCTGCCGCGGGTGATATGGATCGTCGCGTGCAACTACTTCTTGATCACTTGTATAACGAAGCAGAGCTACTTGGTTCGGATACAATGGATGGCATGTTTGTCGATACGCTTCACCGGGGGTTGAACGCATTGCCAAAGGGTACAGATTGGTTTTTGCAGTTGATTACGGAGATCGATGATTTGAGAGAACGGGCTGCTAAGGGCACTTTGACTCCGAACGACATGCAGCAGGTTGAAGGTGCTTTGTCGGGTATGGCGATATACATGTGTAAGAAGTGGTTTCAAGGTGTCGATCTTAGTCGCTACGGAGCTGGAAACCTGGGATAGTGGGTCATTGCTTTCACCTTCTCAGTGCTACATCGACGCACTTTAAGCCCTTAACGCGCCACCCCAATCGAGCCAACCATCTTGACATTACGTACGCCTGCCACGCATCACTATTGCTTTTGTCATTCAAGCAACAAAAAGGCGTCGACCCGAGTTGCTGCTTTGCACGCATGTTCGCCACACGATCGAACTTTCTAACGCAGCGCGGTATTCAGGGCGGTTTAAAAGATAAGCTTCGGCATTGCCGTAGCTAGGGCCTATCGAGACCTGTTTTACGAGTCGCCAACGTCCAGCAGACATTGTCGTGGATATTTGGGTCTTTCCGGGAGGAGAAAGTAGACACTGCGGGTCTGGTTTGGAGTGGCTACTAGAATGCCTTCAGAGGGCCATGTCATGTGCAAGCGGGTTTGGAACCGATGGGTTGGGGGGGGGACAACTCTTTATAGCGTTACTTCTGTCTCCTTGTTTCAAACGATATCGGTCTATTGGGGGTTGGACGTCGTCTACGTTGTTCTTGGGACTCTGGTAATTCTACGACAGGTTCGCATCTCTGCTAGGTTTGGCTTGACAGTTCACACAGTTATTGGGATCGTGATCGCCAGGGAAGTAGGGGATTCCTTTCATGCGAGCTATCCATATGCCACGACAAGAGATACTATTGGATTAGCCTACAATAGGTTATTGTGAGTTCTAAAATAAATTCAGCAACATACTTTATTCTCCGTCACATGCATGCATTGTAAATTCTGCATGTAATAGTCGTGTAGTGAACCAGGTCTGTCTACAATCAAGCAAAGGCTTCTTCCATAACACTTCACCCTACGTATCCTTGTCAATACACTTTGTAGTGTCATACTGACCAAAGAGTAGTGAGAGTCAAACGTCTTGAAGAACTGCATCCACTTGAACCAACTTTTCACCTAGGCCAACCAATAAATAAGCAGGCTCTCACGCAAACAAGAACCTGTGTCGGATGTAAACGTCTAAAGGCGGAATACTGCAAGCTTCGCTTGTGTTCGGTTGGGTAAGCCCCTACTCCCACAATCATCAACATTGGGGTGTGTCTGCCTGATAGCTTTGGACCTAACTGATGCCAAGTGACACAATATACATAGAAACCTGTCTCAACTCCTTTCTTCGGTTCATTAGTCACTTCACTCTCATCTTGCACGTCACAGTTATGTTACTCCGATGTCTTTCTTCTATTCGAGGTGTCTTTCGGGGGTATATACTTGGCTGAGTGTCTGTGGGAAGTTAAACTTCTATTACAATGGCACCACTGAGTCATGCAACATTGATCATTGTGGCCGCTAGGTGTCTGCTCCTTGGTTTGCCCCTGATTAGCATCCATCGGCTGTCATCCTTGAATGGGCCGGCACGAGAGGCTACTGTTTGGCCTACACGTGCCAGTTGCAGTTTCTATACGTATAAATACAAGACAATTCTGATGTATACTTTAATCCTTCGAAAACTCCAGTAGAGCACCCCGAACATGTGTATTGATAACCCCAGTACTTGCCACCACATGATAGATCAATCACTCTATTTACTCAATTCACTCAGAATGGCGCCCGTCGAAGAGTAAGCTGGGACATATAACGCTACGCCGAAAGCTAACACGAAACCCCCTTATAATCTGACCTCCACGCCGGGTTCCTCGGCGCCTTCTGAGCTACTCTCGAACCCTATACCGGGGTCTACATGTAAATTGGTCTGTGAAGGCTCGAATAAGCCACCGAAGAGGGGAGACGAAAATGAAAAGCCAACCGCGGCTCTTGGTGAGGTGTGGATCCGGTCGATTCATGGTTCGGGGAGTGGAAACCCGATTCCTTTTGATCCACGTACAATGGACCCGACACCTAATAGTCGCCGTAACGAAGTCGGCGGATAGCTCATGTTTTCGTAGATTTCTTCTCTTGTATATTTTTCAATACATTGGCTAGACTGTGTACGTTCTGGATGCCTAAATTCACAATGACATACAGGATGTCGTGAGACATAGTGATAGTTGTAACAATTTGAACTGCTCAATTGATGATCTATTACCAGGCAGGTGTCACAGACATTATACTGGTGCCACGGACAATAACAGTTTCGGTTTGTTCGACTGAACACAAATGCCACTACCAGTGTATAGAAAAATAGATCATCTAAGAAGCATCCGACATGATGACCGTTTCGTCCCATTCCCGATAGAATTGTCAGTTATCGCGGGATTCTGCGGAACCCTAGCAGCTAGGGTCACCTGTTTATGCGGGGTCTTTGTTTTCCCTGTTTGTCGTTTGGGGAAATGTTGTGGTAGGCCCTCAGCTCATCCAGCTGACGTTGCATCATATATGCACAAGTCTCCGAGCAATACATCGGTTTTTTGATAGTTGCATTCATCAACTATCTCTGCACTTTTGTAATTGTTATTTCTTCCATTGACCGAATTTGCGACCGGGTTCATTCACAATGTCAGATGTAAGTTCCGTGGGATGTTTACTCACCGCCTGCTAAACTGACTTGTCATTTTTATTAGTGGGATGGCTCGTCAGATGACGGGAATGGGAGTGTAGGATCACCGAGCGACTCTGGCTACGAAGAAGATCCTCCTGTTGGATACGAAGAACAACAGGACGATGACCCGGAGGTCTACGAAGAAGACCATGAGGTTGTCAATGAAGAAGATTGGGGTGGTGGTGATGGCTCTGACATGATGAATGGGGACGATGATGCTCATGATCAGGCCTACAGTTCCAACAGTGATTGGGGCGTTGATTCAGGCGGAGCTGAGGGCTATGGCGATGACTGGGCGGCAGGAGCTGAAGATGCAGGAGATTACGATGATGATTGGACGGACGATACAGGGAGTGCAGGTCACTATGGTGATGGTGCAGATGCGGGGGCAGCTCATCCTACTGACGTTGCTGATGATTGGACGGTCGGTACGGCGGATATTGGCGGTTATGAGGATGAGCTTGTCGATCGTCCAGACATCCGTGATGGGGATGACGAGTAATCAATCTTTTTGGAAGTACAGGCTTGCTTTATCGAGCATGTGGGTAGCGATATAGCTGGGCGCTAATCTGGTCACACCTCCGTTTGTCCACACTTATCATGCCTGGTGGGAGGTCTCATGCATGTAAGTACACATTTATGCATGTTTCCGTTACCCCGCTTCCTCGTTGGCTAACTTAATCTTCGATTCTACATGTTTTAGCGTTTAAGTACTCTTGCCTCGGCCACGGCCTGTTCAAAAAGACTTTGTGATGCGACGCTGCATGTTTTTGCAGCGTCTTTGTTCAGCCCTCCATTCAATCCCGCTCCCTGTACGTCTCCGCCACAACTGATGTTCTATAAAATGCCGTCAAGTGGGGGTGAGTCGGGGATATGCGGTAAAATGTATAAATATCAGCCTGATGTCGCCTAGGTACCTGTCATTGTAGTACCAAGTATCGTTTATCGCCTTCTGCAACCTTGAACATGGATTATACCAACAACACCTATAATATTAACCGAGTTGGCCCTAAGTAACTACATGTTCAATCCTTAGGTCCATCTGCCACTGCTAACAGGTATATAACCAGCCCGTCTCACTCTGAACGTGTCCGCATGCATTCCGAAGCCGCATCTAGTCTGGCGACCAAAGCATTATTCCGGAGATATGAATCACTGAGTCGACCCAATGAGTCTAAACGTCCATTAGACCTTAAATGGGATCGAGCGAGGAACGATTTGGAGGGTAAGATGAGGGATGCTTATCGGTAGATAGGCGAAACGTGCTACGGGTGATATTTTTTCGTTTTTTGTCGGTATGAATATGGGTTTGTTCTGGGCTGGTGATCTGATAGTCATGGAAGTCAATCACACATTAATAAGTTTCTTTTGATCAGCAGCCTTTAGTCGGTGGTCTACTTGCTTTCGCAATCAATGCCCTCTCACGTTTTGGTGGGGATTGCCGTAGGGTTAGGGTCAGCATCATCACTAGTCACGTGCAACGTCCCGGGACATCACTGGCATCGAGGGAAAATAAATGAAAGGGCTTTCTGACAACTGAATACGCCATGAATATCAATACTACAGCAAAAGTTGCCGAATATACGAGTCGTCGTCCATGAATGAATTGTGCCATCGGATCAGACTATGTACACCTAGGCAGCAGCTGGAGAAGTGTCTATGTTGTAGCATGTTATCAAACGTTGCCACGCCAGCAATTAAATCTATACTTCCATATCGACAATGTGACGTTTGGGGTCAATGTTCTTTGTACTATCGCTAATACTACTGTATATCATTATGGTGATGGTCATGCCACCCGCGGCTGACGGGTTGGACGTCACCAAGCGTTCCCATGGGAAGGTTCTAATCGGCATGACATGCCTCCGATGGATACATTTACAAAACACAGTGTTGAATTACATACGAAGGTCTCCAGAAATGAAGAAGGGACATTGTTAGATTGGGCCTTTCCTGATGGAAACTCATTCTGCCAGTTGCACTCTCCTGAGCTACATGAAAAAGGCCACGTCCCATGAGAATGCTCACCGGTTAATTACCAAAGAGTTTAAAAGATCCACCTCTTTTTAGCGCAGCAGTTCCACCATACATAGGTACATACGTATCTGCAATCTAATACACATCCCGACCAAAAATGGCTCACTGAAGCGGAGATGTTCCGCTCATAGGGCGTCATTATAGCACAAAATGAATGAAAAGATTCACCTGTAGTGTATCCTTTTCAGTTTAATTGACAGGCAACCCCGTTTCTTCATCGGAGCCTTTGATAATATGTCCCAGAAAGCATCACGAATTTCGAACAATCAATCTGAGCTAGGCACTTTGCTCAAGGGGCAGGGCGTATCCTGGGGGATTAGTACCTGTGTCACTTGTTCATGATATCAAAGATATGAGTAGGTTGTACAGGACCCCATGACTATCCGAGGACGTGTCAGTAGGAGCTGATCAGTTTGAGTTGAGGGTGTCAAGATATTTCACGCGTGTGTCTGTGAGTACCAGAATGTCGCTACCAATAACCTACGTCATATCATTTGCGTGTATCTAGATGGTTGTTATGGCTATCGACTACATCCGGGAGATTCTCTAAACGAGAACCACTATCTTGTTAGTTGTTTATAACCCGATATATCTGCAGGCGGTCTAGGGAAGGTACTAGTATTCGATGGTGGAAGAACATGGCGTTAATATGTTGTAGGGCCTATCGCGCAGCATACTTGGGAGCATGGTGAGAGAGAAAATACAGTCCTTTTCACTCGATGGATAGCAGAAACCATCAATANTCAAGTCAATCACACATTAATAAGTTTCTTTTGATCAGCAGCCTTTAGTCGGTAGTCTACTTGCTTTCGCAATCAATGCCCTCTCACATCTTGTTGGGGATTGCCGTAGGGTTAGGGGCATGATCATCACTAGTCACGTGCAATGTCCCGGGACATCACTGCTATCGAGGGAAAATGAATGAAGGGGCTTTCTGACGACTGAATACGCCATGAATATCGATACTACAGCAAAACTTGTCGAATATACGAGTCGTTGTCCATGAATGATTTATGCCCTCAGATCAGACAATGTACACGTAGGAAGCAGCTGGACAAGTGTCTATGTTGTAGCATGTTATCAAACGTTGCCAGGCCAGCAATTAAATCTATACTTACATACCGACAATGTGACGTTTTGGGTCAATGTTCTTTGTATTATCGCTACTACTACTGTATCTCATTATGGTGATGGCCACGCCACCCGCGGCTGACGGGTTGGACGTCACCAAGCTTTCCCATGGGAAGGTTCTAATCTGCATGACATGCCTCCGATGGATACATTTACAAAACACAGTGTTGAATTACATACAACGGTCTTCAGAAATGACGAAGGGACATTGTTAGATTGGGCTCTTCCTGATGGAAACTGACTCTCCCAGTTGCACTCTCCTGAGCTACATGAAAAAGGCCACGTCCTATGTGAATGCTCACCGGATAATTACCAAAGAGTTTAAAAGATCCACCTCTTTTTAGCGCGGCAGTTTCCACATACATAGGTACATAACTGCAATCTAATACACATTCCGACCAAAAATGGCCCACTGAAGCGGGGATATTCATCTCATAGGGCGTCATTATAGCACAAAATGAACGGGAAGATTTACCTGTAGTGTATCCTTTTCAGTTTAATTGACAGGCAAGCCCGTTTCTCCGCCGGACTCTTTGATAATATGTCCCAGAAAGCATCACTAATTTCGAACAATCAATCTGAGCTAGGCACTTTGCTCAAGGGGCAGGGTGTATCCTGGGGGATTAGTACCTGTGTCACTTGTTCATGATATCAAAGAGATGAGTAGGTTGTACAGACCCCCATGACTATCCGAGGACGTGTTAGTAAGAGTTGATCAGTTTCCGTCGAGGATGTCAAGATCTTTCATGTGTGGCTCTGTGAGTAACACAACGTCGCTACCAATACCCTACGCTATTTCATTTACGTGTATCTAGATGGTTGTTATGGCTATGGATTGCATCCGGGAGATTCTGTAAACGAGAATCACTATCTTGTTAGTTGCTTATAACCCGATATATCTGCAGGCGGTCCAGGGAAGGCACTAGTATTTGATTGTGGAAGAACATGGCGTTAATATGTTGTAGGGCCTATCGCGCAGCATACTTGGGAGCATGGTTAGAGAGAAAATACAGCCCTTTTCACTCGATGGATAGCAGAAACCATCAATACGTCACGAAGCCTAACTATTGATGCTAAAACTGCTAGCCAGTATCACGGTACACAACCATGATTCCCGATTCATTCTCTAGTGACTTTTGTCACTTGGGACATCTGGGCCATAATCATACAGTCATAGGGCGTCTTGGACATTGTCTTTGTGGGCAATGACCCAGGAACAGCAAAAAAGGACTTGGTCTCCTCGGTGAGGATGTTCTTGTCGTTACTGTCCCATCGGTACCTAATCGCAGAGTGTCGAACATGTTTGCTCCCGATGTCTACAACAAATTTATGGTTGACGTCAATCAGTCGGAAGTATTGAGGATACTCTATATTCATCTGTTAGTCTCCTATTGACGGCCTATTGACGGTTTCCTGACCAACTGCTTGCTGGAGATTCTGGTCGGGGTGGATTTCGAACTGAACCTGTACTTGTCGTTTGAGAAACACATAATTATGTACATCAATCTATTTCGTATTGTAGCAGTGTCGATTCATTTGTGAAATCCTTGTGTGATAGATACAATGCCCCCCACAGGCAGTCTTCCACCACCTCTCCTCTAACCTGTATCTTGTCCCATCGAACATTGACCCCTATTGTTATTGTGAAAACAGTTTAGGTGGCATCAGTCTTTCCTTTTTGGGAGACTGGTGTAACCTCTATGATGATCTATGATTTGGCGTGCTCCCCGCCATAATCAGATAGCTTTCCATTTCCTCGAAGATTTCTCGTGGCTTCTCATCTTTTTGCCACTCCTATATAAATCAGTGTTTCATCCATGGTCTTCGGGGTGACAGAGGATACCCAGGAGTCAGGTAGTTCTAATGCTAAATCTTCTTCATCCCAACGCCCCTCTGAATGTTCGAATTCAGTTAGGCAAACGTTCACAGCCAATGTATTTCGGTATTGTCATGTCCCCTTCGTGTTAATCCAAGCCAATCATTTTTACTGCTGAAAATCTCCTTTGTCCATACAACGCTAGTTCTGTGTCCAAGCATTCAGGCTACCATTGTCCTAGATGGTAGAAGCATGAGCATGTACACTGCGACCCAATTCACTAGACAATAACAAACTGCTAACGATCTACGTTTTACTCTATGCGAGCTCAAGCTGGAGCGTACGCAGTGTGGTCAGTTACAGTAACGTATGGCCTGTGAAGCCGTATATCGACGAGGAATCAAGAATCGGCAATTGTTAGGCCGCTCCCCTCGCTGTGCTGTGATACCGCAGGCCTTGATCCCGTTTCCCGTAATACTCGACTAAGGGGGCTGGGTTCGCGGGCTTGTTTGAGAAGTCCAAGAATTGAGGAGTGTGTCACTGAATTCTCGGTCGATTTTGAGGTTTGCCAAGATGCAATACATGGAGCTATTATGAGATAGAAAACATATCATTCCCTCACATCAAGTGTAAACTTTCTTGGATAATAGATTGTTGTAGAAACTCTTTATTACCAACACCATTATATGTGATAGCATATTCTGCAACCTCAGATGGCTCGTGAACCTCACAAATCATGCATAACTGCCTATTCCTTGTCCAGGCAGGTGGTTGGGACAGTTTTCTTGGCAGATTAGAATGTTCTCTAAGATAACCGCAGAAGATAAAGGTATTAGGGGTGCACATTTATAAACGGCTATGGAACAAAGAAGCAAAACCGTCATCATACAAGAAAGACACCTCCACTATTGGAATGTAGTCCAAGACTGTGGTACCTGAGAACACTAACGAAGTAGGACAAATTGCCCTGGCCATTACCTTTATTTCCACACTACTCGGACCACTCCAGATCACGTCATAACCCTAAACACGCTTCACTTATTTGGCAGTCACAAAATCACCAGAAGGTACATACTCTGATAAGCAAATAGCGACCAATCAAGGCCAGAAACATAAACAACACATGGCTTGGTCGACCTTTCATAGTAAACAATAAAGCCAGTCTCCGCATGTGCCGAGTTCTCAAGCCTTTCAATCAGTCCTAGCTGGTTCCAGGGGACTTCTCATCAGTGGCCTTTTGATGAAACGCCGTTCTGGGCCGTCTAGGTGTCCATAGACCCCTTTACGCTTGATTATAGAAGTTCATGAGCAAACTGGGTGACATAAGCCTACTCAATGTTGTTGAAACCCCTCTTTCTATATCAGCGAAATGTTGCAAAGTCTGACATGCAAGTGGGCCTACAAATGATATCTAGGTCCTCGGTGACCTTCCTCCGATTACCCCATGGATGAAAGTAACCGAAGGGTCTATCAACATGGCAGATAGGGCTTCTCTGAATATAGAAGATGTAGAATTTCCGATAATAACCCTTCTGTAGCCTATCAGATACATCTAACTTGGGAAGGTCACACTGTATTTTCAAGTAGTCCCGTATTCGTCAGTGAAGCTCAACCACCAAAAACGCATTGTTATCTGGACAGACCAGCAGCTAAGAGTTAGGGACGGCAATGCGAAAGCCTTAGAAAGTCTAGTACGCGATACAGACATCAAACATAACTTCGGAATCCATTACAACGCCACAAGTGTACGACCGTTGAGTTGGATAACTTGGTTACGGCTGACACATACGTGCTAGAGTCTAAGGCTCCTCTAGGCCTAAACCTCCCGCTTTGTACGTATTCTACGTATGGCGTTACAATCATATTGTTAAAGGAAGTTACACGCCAGAATGACTGGCATAGTTCTTTGTTGTCAAACACATGATTCCCAACCCTCATTGTATCAACCCAGGTTTTACAAACCCACAAGATGGCAACCCACAGCTTCTCAACCCCACAACTGTATCTCGAACTCTTAGAATGTCTGAGCCTTGCTTTCCTAGCCTTCTTTTCCTTGATTCACTCACTGCTAGTGATGACAGTCGACCATATTCATCAACAACTCTACATACCAGCGCACAATAGTCATCGTACTGTCTGCTATACACTTCTCTTCAAATCCATTTCTTGTTGAACCTGACATCTGACGTTGCTCCCATGGCAATCCCCCCTCCCGTCAGTANGAAAGTAACCGAAGGGTCTATCAACATGGCAGATAGGGCTTCTCTGAATATAGAAGATGTAGAATTTCCGATAATAACCCTTCTGTAGCCTATCAGATACATCTAACTTGGGAAGGTCACACTGTATCTTCAAGTTGTCCCGTATTCGTCAATGAAGCTCAACCACCAAAAACGCATTGTCATCTGGACAGACCAGCAGCTAAGACATAGGGACGGCAATGCGAAAGCCTTACAAAGTCTAGTAAGCGATGCAGACATCAAACATAACTTCAGAATCAATTACAACGCCGCAAGTGTACGACCGTTGAGTTGGATAACTTGGTTACGGCTGACACATACGTCCTAGAGTCTAAGGCTCCTCTAGGCCTAAACCTTCCGCTTTGTACGTATTCTACGTATGGCGTTACAATCGCCTCGTTAAAGGAAGTTACACGCCAGAGTGACTGGCATAGTTCTTTGTTGTCAAACACATGATNATCAACCCAGGTTTTACAAACCCACAAGATGGCAACCCACAGCTTCTCAACCCCACAACTGTATCTCGAACTCTTAGAATGTCTGAGCCTTGCTTTCCTAGCCTTCTTTTCCTTGATTCACTCACTGATAGTGATGACAGTCGACCATATTCATCAACAACCCTACAAATCAGCGCACAATAGTCATCGCACTGTCTGCTATACACTTCTCTTCAAATCCATTTCTTGTTGAACCTGACATTTGGCGTTGCTCCCATGGCAATCCCCCCTCCCGTCAGTATTGATCTTACAATCATCAACAAAGTCATCACTAACATTTCATCTCATAGTCTCCGTCC
>JSUI01006514.1:0-65639 GCA_000833645.1 Huntiella omanensis | reverse complement strand
GCAGCTCCCGTACCTGAGAAACCAGTTGAACGCGCCATTACACCTCCAGTTCAGCAGGGCATTACTAGCTCCATCCCTCCACCAATCATCACCACCAACGGAATTCCTACGAATGTTATGGCTGTTGGCCCAGGTGGCCAGAAAAAGCCGGATAAGCAGTCTATCATGGTCGGCAATGATGCTAAGTACTTAACTTTCCTTGGTGTTGATCCATCTGTGCTTGACAACACGCGCAGTACGGACTTTAGCAAGTGGTTGGATTTTGCTGGATTTTTGCCAGGCCAGAAGCTGCGGTCTACGGGTTGGGAAACAATAAAGATGAATCTCGAACGTGAGATCGACAAGGCTCAGGCTGGAGGTTGGCTTTCTAGATTCCGGGAAGAGGATGAGCGGATTTCACAGGTGCGCAAGGGTATTGATAATGTCATTACTGAGTGTGACGAGCTTGAGAATTTGTTGACACTTTACAGTGTCGAGTTGGGGGTATGTTTTGTCGAGTGTTACCGATCGGTTTTGAGAATCTATGCTAACCATAATTTACACAGACTATCTCAGATGATATCACATACATTGAGAACCAATCACAAGGTCTTCAAGTGCAGGCTGCCAACCAGAAAGCCCTCAAGAAGGAGCTAGAGCTTATTCTGGATACTTGCAGCATTAGCTCCCGTCACCTGGATGCCCTGAAGGTCGAGTCATTTGACGCCAACGGAATCAAGAGCATTGAGGCCGCGCTTGTTATGCTGTACAAGGCCATGGTCAGAATCGACCCGAACGTCTGCAAGTACGAACCCTCCAAGGACGAAGATGCGGAGACTGCCAAGAACAAGACTGGAGCAGCTAAGCCTATGGATGATGGTATGCAAGATAGCGGCGAGGAGGGAACCCTTAACAGCAGCTATGGCCAAATGCGCATTGTGCAGGAAAAGAAAGAGTACTATCTGCAAGAAAGTCAGGCAATCATGCAGCGCTACGTTGGGTGGATGTCAAGTGAGTTTGACGCAGCCTTTGCTGAGACTCATAAAGCGCTCGACAAGGCTCTGGCTCGCAAGACGGATCGCGATCTGTACCAAACGCACCGCGCTTATTTATGGGGTTACACTGCCTTGAACTTGTATGCTCGTGATGTTCACTTGGAGCAGTGGAACGAGCTCATTCAGTTATACCAGGCCAAGAGTCACGATCTCTTCAAGACAGAGTTCACTGGAGTCATTGACTCACACAAGAGTGGCGCAAGAAAGGCTCTGTTGAACGAGGACGAGATTTTGTTTACTTCAATGCCCGAGAAGCAACACGAAGGCATCGCGACTACAGCACGCAAGCTGACTGTCAAACGAAGCCAGACACTTGCTCGGTCGTTCCGGTCAGATGCCAGCAAGGCACCACCCATGCCCAAGACCTCCACCGACAGCCGCGACTTACCTTTCGAGGTGTTCCGCCAAGTGCTGTATGATTTGGTGCCTCTTGTAGAGATGGAACAAAATTTCTTCATCGATTTTTTCCATGCCACTATCATGGAGAACGCCGACTTTTCTGAGTTCATCTCTAGNCTGTCAAACGAAGCCAGACACTTGCTCGGTCGTTCCGGTCAGATGCCAGCAAGGCACCACCCATGCCCAAGACCTCCACCGACAGCCGCGACTTACCTTTCGAGGTGTTCCGCCAAGTGCTGTATGACTTGGTGCCTCTTGTAGAGATGGAACAAAATTTCTTCATCGATTTTTTCCATGCCACTATTATGGAGAACGCCGACTTTTCTGAGTTCATCTCTAGCAGACCGGCCAATCACCGGGTACCTCCCGAGAACAAATGGAACGCTAGTCGCAGAATGGAGCCTGACCGTGAACTTGGACGCAAAGTTACCAAGTCGATGGAGGCCATTTTCTCATTCTTGGAGAAGGAGCTACAGCGGATGATTGAGTGGATTCTATCTAACAACCGTCTTCAGGGTGTCGGAATCATTGCGGCACTTGAACAGAAGATGGACATGATCAGCGGATCTAACCAAGACTATCTCAACCTGTTGCTCCAGAAGCTTCATGGCAACTTAGATGGTCCGTTTGAAAAGTTTGTCGACGATCAAATCCGTGCTATTGAAGAGACCAAGGTCAAGTTTGCCAAGAAGCGTCGTGGTGTGATTCACTTCTTCAAGGTGTTCCCACCCTTCTTTACTGCAGTCGAGAACATTCTCAGTGTCTTTTATCCGCAAACCCGTATCCGCGACACGATCAACAAGGTCTACGGTCGCATCTTACGGGCCATGTTTGATGCGCTCCGGGTAATTGCTCGTGAAACCAAGGGAGTGGGTGTTGCCAACAATGCGGCTGATCCCGAAGACAAAGAGGCACTGAACTACCACATTCTCTTGATTGAGAACTTTGGTTACTTCATTGATGAGGTTGGTGAAAGCAACATTGACGTAATTGAGGACAAGAAGCGCGAAGCTTCTGGTGAATATGCCAAGCATTTGGACCTGTATCTCAACGCTGTTATGCGCCGTCCTCTGGGCAAGCTTCTTGACTACCTTGAGAACGTTGAGGCGCAACTTCAAGCTCTCAAGGCCGCCGACAAGATCGCCCTACAGCCTTCCAACACCAAAGCTGTTTTCAACAAAATCCTCAGTTCCTATGATGGCAAGGAAGTCCGCAAGGGCATTGAGTTGTTGAAGAAGCGTGTGGAGAAACACTTTGGTGAGAGTGAAGAAAAGGAGACTTATGGTGGATACGCTGGTAGTCGCGAACTGGTGGACAAAGTTACGGACGAGTGTGAGAAGTTTTACGGAAAGGTGGAGTTGCGGATTGCCGCAGTCACGTCAGAGGTTTACGGAGGTGATGTTCTGTTTGAGTGGCCTAGATCTGACGTGAAGAATGCATTTGCGGGGAAGTAAAGAGTTATAGTTTTATACAGTAATGATGATGACCAATTTGAATGTCTACAAACACATAGTTTTCGACACGTGATCATGCGAATTTAGGGTTTGCTATGGATGGGTTACCTCGTGAGGGAGGTAATTCTGACGTGAGATTGATGATATAGGCTCCCATGTTTCGTGCATCTGATATCTCATTTGACTGACCTACATGCTCGATTCTGAGTAATTCGTTTNGAGTGGCCTAGATCTGACGTGAAGAATGCATTTGCGGGGAAGTAAAGAGTTATAGTTTTATACAGTAATGATGATGACCAATTTGAATGTCTACAAACACATAGTTTTCGACACGTGATCATGCGAACTTAGGGTTCGCTATGTATGGGTTATCTCGTGAGGGAGGTAATTCTGACGTGAGATTGATGATATAGGCTCCCATGTTTCGTGCATCTGATGTCTCATTTTACTGACCTACATGCTCGATTCTGAGTAATTCGTTTTATGTCATGCCGAGACGANAAAAAAGCGTTTTGAGCAAAGTGTGTTTCCAGTGAGAAGGACTGTGGTGAAGGCGAAAAAGAGTCTAGGGACGGAAAAGGTAAAGGTGCAGGCGAGATTAAATTTTGGATCTGGGGATACAAGAGAAGCGGGGAAGAGCACGGAGATTCAAAAGGTCGTCGCGGATTCAGAAGATGACGAAGATGACGATGATGATGATGAGGAAAAGGAGAACAGGCCTGAATCTCAACTTGAACGGGGTCAGGATGGGATGTTAGTGGAGGGTTCTTCATTTGTTGACGTCATGGGCTCAGATGAGGAGCTTGGTGCGGGAACCCCACGAAAGGCGACACCACGAAAGGCGACACCACGAAAAGCTACCCCGAGAAAATCAATTCTCGGCATGCAGATATCGGATAAGCCTGAAAGAAGGTTGTTTAGTGGTTCTATTGCGGATAGTCTTGACTCTTCTAGTGATGAAGAGAGACAGATATCGCTTATTGAAGATGACGTGGAAACTGTGGATGGGGAAAGTGACACTGAGCGGGATGGTGAGACAACACTTGAGAGGGTTATTCCAGATTCGGACGACGATGATGAGGAGGCAGCCGACTGGGTTATTAGAGACTCGGAAGACGACGAGGACGATGATGATCACGATGAGCCTGTGATTATTGGAGATTCATTACGGACTACTCAGAGCTTGTCGGAGAGGATACAAACGCAGACTCAGACACAGACACAACCTGAGACGGAGCCCCCAAACCCACATTCCGAAGTCCCCCCACAAAGAGACCCGACATCGCCCCCAGAAACACAATATCCTCATATCGAAACCCAAGCTCTTCTCTCTGTCCTTGCTGCTTCAGAGGAACAACCCTCTACCAAAAGACCATTTCGACGACAAGAGTCTTTAGTTGAACGGCCAAGACCACGGAAAAGAGCAGCTTTTGCGGAGGAGATTGCAGAGTATCGGAATCATGGATCTTTTACTATGGATGGGGACAGTGAGGTCGTAAGGGGGGAGCCTGTGAAGAGCATTTTAAGAAGAGAGACACAAAGGGATACACAATGGGAAAGTCAGAGGTTGCCTGCCGATATATTCTTCGCTATGCAGACACCAGGTTTGGGCACAGATGTTTTGGTAGAAGAAGATGAAGAGTACGCCGAGACGGTAATCAACGGGAGACAAGACACAATCTGTATCAGAAGTCATTGTCCTGATGTTACCCGTGTATGGCTATATCTTCGGCCACCAATTGATCGTCTTCAGCACGTCTTATTGGTGAATCCTCCGAATGATGAGACGGAGCGACCGGGGCATTGGACGGGAAAAGCGGATTACTGGGGCTATACTGTCAGAGAGGTTTACGAAATGAATGATGCAGTGAGCATGGCAGAGATGATCGAGCAATCTTGGGCAAAGAAAGGGAAAGAGGTACAATGGATAGCACCAGGTGTAGCTGGTAGTTGGCTAGGAAATCTTGTACGAAAAGTCGAACCTAGACTCGAGAGCCCCCCGATGTCACCGGAACCTCCTGCCCTTGACATCCCGGATAGTCCTCTACCTCAACTCCCGGAAGATCATCCTAATCCACAAATATCACCTACTCCGTCTCCCGCGGTAGTGACTCGTCAAGCTACATATAGTGTCGTCAATGGGGCAAACATGTTCCGAACTCCGTCTACAACTACCACGCCGCCACGAACCCGCTGGCGCCGTCCCGTAGGATCAATACCCGGAAGCGACGCGTTTGATATGCCGGAGAACAGCGCAGCATCTACCCGACTTTCATCTCCCCCAGTAAAACGGAAAAAGAGAAAGGGCGATGGAATTAAAACACGGCGGAAAAAGAGAGTCCTACTTGAGACACAAGAAGTGCTAGATNCTACCACACCGCCACGAACCCGCTGGCGCCGTCCCGTAGGATCAATACCCGGAAGCGACGCGTTTGATATGCCGGAGAACAGCGCAGCATCTACCCGACCTTCATCTCCCCCAGTACAACGGAAAAAGAGAAAGAGCGATGGAATTAAAACACGGCGGAAAAAGAGAGTCCTACTTGAGACACAAGAAGTGCTAGATCCTGTACGACCGCCGGATATCCTCCCTAGTAGCCAATTAGGCGCCGGAATGGACGGAGAAGTTGACATGGGAATGTCTCTCGGGCTAAGCCTAATATGGCCCAACAACGACATCTCACCTACCCCCGAAGAACGCATCCCCGCCACTCCACACTCTCCTTCAATGATTGTCGCTGATTCTCAAGAAAGCTTATAAGTCAAACTCTATGTAGAATATCCAACACCTGGATTCAACAGTACAGGCCTAATTTCACCTTTTACACCCTAACCCTACTTATTGCCGTTGCTATTTACAATCGATTTTTGTTTCACAATGGCTGACAGTTTGCGGGTTACAGAAGGTGGCTTACATAAGCCTCAGTGGCTTGGAACGAGGGAGGCCGGGCGTGAATAATGGAATAATGAATGAAGAGTTGTTGGTTTTTCGGGCATCAGCCACTTGTGTATTAAGGGAATAGATAGTGTCTTTTGTCTTTGACGAGGGGATTTATTCTATGGTGTCGGTGATGTATCCAACAGCCTGTATTTTTGTGGTATCTTTTGTGATTTAGGAGGTCTAATTAGACGGCATGTTCTTAGAGTCTACGCCTTGATTTTCTTATTTTTTTTTTCCTTTCTACTTCAATTCCTTTACTCGGCTGCACTTTACCGCCGGTAGTTTGCACGACCAGCGAACCGACCAACCAAAGCAAATTCACCCCACCGAACTCGAAAGAGCCGTCCTTGTCCTGGGCTGCGAGAACCTGAAGTCGCTGACTGGATCCACCACTGGCCAGTCGCTTTCTACCTGGCTTACTCGCTCGTTTGCTTTGTTCGAGGCACTGTTGGCGGCTTCACTGGTGTATTGTTATACCCCGCAAAGACCCATCGTCGCTCGTCGCTCGTTTCGTTTTGCCGTGTGCCGGCGTCTTGCCTTGTTGCAAATTGACACTTTGTTTTTGTTACATTTCTTTTTTTACTCTTGTCCCTTTTTTTGTTGCTTAATTCTGGCCATTCAATATCACCGACTATTTTTTGCGTTATATACCCGACAGAAGCATCCCACTATCTCTATTCGCCACGACTAAACTCGTCACCACCTACTTTCTCAATTTCGATTTCCAGACTCGGGACTGAGCCTGCAGCTTGAACTCCCTACTGTACTATATATATCCCAACGCTCGCTTTATATATTATACTCGACAATTCGCCGTCCGTCCGCTCGCTCGACCGTCTCCGCCCGTCCCTTGCTTGGCCGTGGCTCTCGCTGAGAGTGTCTGGCCGTTGCGCCTGAATGTAGAGACATAATGGTGAGTTCCGCCGGCATTCTTTTTGTCGTCGCTCGTCTCTCGTCTCCGTCGCAATCGTTAACCCTTTCCGCTATGTTTTCTCCCCCGCTATAGACCTTCTCATCCCACCCCCACCGTAATGCAGGTGGCAACGGGTCCCAACTCCCCGGCGATGACCCCGACAAGTCGTCTTTCGGCCGCCGTGCCAACTCGGGAGCCCGCGGCCACACTCCTCAACTTTCAATTTCAGATCCTAGCCACTACGTGACAGAGGTTATTTCCGGCTTATACGGTAGCGAAGATGAAGACACGCCCTCAGACCGTCCACTTAGTTTCATGCCCTCCGCCTCCGAGGAAATCATCCACGCCGTATCCGGTCCGCCCAGTCCTCTCAGACCAAAGGGTGGCAATATGTCGAATATCCCGTCGCGTCTATCCACCGCTTCACTGAGTCCGACTTCGGCTTCCGCTCAGCAATCGGGCCCTACTTCGCCACTTCGATCACCAACTTCGCCAGCTTTGGCGTCGCCAAAATCTCTGCGCGACTTCCGAGACCAGGAGAATCTACAGCAGCCCAACGATATTGCCCAAGAGCTTAGCAATCTCCAGGCTCTTCGTCGGATGTCTATGGACGTTAGCAACTCGTCTGATCCGGATTTGCTCCCTTTTAACACAGTGTCGCTTGTCCAAATGTCCTCAGTGGCCCCGACTGGCGATGACGATGAGGGAGATCCTTCGCGACTGCTGTGGGTGCCGGCCCGTGTACATCCTGAACTCGCCCCGGGAGAGTTCAAAACCTTTATTGAGGATCGTGTGCGCACCATAAAGCGTCGTTCAGGAGACTCCTCATTGTCAGTCGATTCACCTGGCGGGTTTTCTGGAGAAGGTCTACAAAGGAAGAAGTCGATGCTCTCACGGCATGTGGAATCGTCTTCTAGTAGTATTCACTCTCTTGAAGAAAGCGACGAGGCGGCCAGGGAACGCGCTTATAGTGGAGGATCAATACCACTGGACGATTTGGTGAATGACGTACCCGGCGCACTAAAGAAGCTATCACTCGACTCAGAGTCGGCTGATGGCGATCCCGGTGATCGGCCCGTACTTGCAAAGGGCCCTGGACGCATGGGTTTACAGAGATCCACGAGGACTCAGTACCGCAAGGGTAATTCCGTGCGCGGCGATCGCTCTGCCCTGGCTAAGCGAGTGGCGTCGAGACACCAGGAGGGTTCGCCCACCACAGACAGTGGCACGCCGCCGCCAGTTCCGGGCCTACAGAGATCGAATACTGAACCTGGACCGGTCACAGATAACTTTTCAAGACCAAAACTACGGCAAAGATTGGCAGATGATACGTCTGTCATTCCAGAGGATGGGGTTCTTGAGACGCGGACTGCACGATCAACTTCACTTGAGTCCGGGCCGCCAGTGCCGCAGATTGTGGCTACGTCTTCTGAGGACCAGCTAGCATATCAGCAACAACAGCAACTATCGCCCCAACAGCAAGCCACGTCCCCCGGCCAGTGGTCAGTACGGTCAGCTGAGGAACAGCAAACAAGTCAATGGTCGTCAATTGGAGCCAGGGCATCCGAACTCACCCAGGCACAGAATCAACCACAACAGCCAATGTCACCGCCAGGACGTGATGGAGCACCACTTTCCAGAGCCCAGTCACTGCAAAATTCCAAGTATAGCCAACCACAACAATCACCACAACCGTTACAAGGACAGCCATACGACCAAGCACCACCAACAGAGGAATCACGCAGAGACAAGAAGAGCAAAAAGGATGAAGATTCTGCTAGTGTCACGTCCACGCGCTCGGCCGGAAGTGGATGGAAGTGGTTCAAGTCTGGCGGCAGCAGTTCTCCCGACGACAAGGATCGGGAGAAAAAGTCGGAAAGCAAGAAGCACAAGTCCAAGCAAAGCACAAGCGAAAAGTATACGGTACCAATCGAAAATGCGCGCCTGGATGTACTTCAGTCCTCTATTGACGGTGGAGGTCGTGGCAGTTCGCGCGAGAGTTCGGTATTGGACCGTGAGGATCCAAACAACCGGGTGGCTATTGACGAAAAGGACAAGAAGCATGCCCGGGGCAAGTCGGATGCGCGCAAGGATGGCCTCTTCTCATCCATTTTTGGAGGAAAGAAGAAGGCCGATCGTGATTCTATGGCGTCTAACGGCGGCGGGAAAAAGGGACATCATCTCAAGGTGTCGGTGGATGAGTACGCATACAAGCCGTTACGGCCTGATATTGACTATCCATGGTCACGCTTCCCGTTGGTGGAGGAACGAGCCATTTATCGCATGGCACACCTGAAGCTAGCACATCCTAGGCGGCCGTTGCACAGCCAGGTGCTGCTGAGTAACTTTATGTATAACTACTTGGCCATCGTGCAGGCCATGAATCCCACTATGCAGGTGCCGCTGTCACCTCAGCAGCGCAGGTTGGAGGAGGAAAGAAAGAAGAAAGAAGCCGAGCAACAAGCGTTGATGATGCAGCAACAACAACAGCAGCAACAACAACAAGGAGGTGAAGAACCGGGGTATTATGATTATGCGCAGGTGAGTGGCGGTGGTGAACAGCAACACAACTGGCTGTAGTAGATATCTTTGGGGGTTGTGCTCTTGTTTCCTGGTTTTCTTTGTTTATGGGTATTTTACATTTTCACCGGTGATTATTGGCATTGTATATCTTCAGTCGGGTGAAGCTTGATGAATGATGATTTCTCGTTTCAATGACGTCTTATTTGCTCCTTTGTCGTCGTGACATGTGATAGATTCCCTTCCTTCTGCAGGAAAGTCAGGCTCTTGTGTTTCACAAGCCATGTTTGTGATAACCCTGGTATTAACCCAGACGAGGCTGCCAATGGAATGCCTTCTTTGGCGGTAGTAGGATTCTAGGTGACTGCCAAAGCTCCCAGCTTTATCTGTAGAGTGGAGAGGGAAGGGACAGGATAGAAGCACAGGGGTGGGGATTTGTTTGGCATGGTTGGTTACGTGGGTTGTTGTTGTTTTTGGACGATTTGCGATTCGTTATTTTGGCATTTTTCCACGAGTGTTTCTAATTTGTAGACCTTTTTATCGGTTAACCTTATTTTGTGTGGGTTTTTGTCATCAGCGACATTACGGATCCCTAGCTTTGTTTTACCTGCGTCCTATTTGGAAGCATCCTGAACGAGAACACAACCACTAAATACACGACAAATGGCCACTGTAAGCTCTCGACTCTGCCCCGCCATCCACTTCTGGAATGTCCGCTAACACGTGTCCCCTGCCTCTGATAGAACCGTCCGTACAGCGCCGCCGCTGCTGGATACGTGCCCAATGGCACTCCGTCGCCCGCGCCCGGTCATCTGCCGCCTGGTGCGGCCCCACTGCTACCGAATCAGGGGAGGATTGTGCAGACTGGACCGTATCGGGTTCTCTGTGTGGCAGATGTCAGGGGTGATGTGCGCATGTTGAATAAGCTGGCGAAGGAGGCCAAGGCAGACCATATTATTCACACCGGTGACTTTGGATTCTACGATGAGACCAGTTTGGACCGCATTTCGGAAAAGTAAGTATGGTAGTCGATGGTAGGCCGGGAGGATGGTTGGCTGACTTTCACTTCAGGACTTTGAAGCACATTGCCCAGTACTCGCCGCTGATCGACGATGCGGTGAAGCGGTCTATTCAGACATCGGGTGGCGCTCCTATTAAGCCGCGCTTTACGCCTGCCCAGCTTGCTCTTTCTCAACTGCCTGATCTACTCAAAGGTAACATTAAACTCGACGTCCCTGTGTACACAGTGTGGGGTGCATGCGAGGATGTACGGGTTTTGGAAAAGTTCCGGTCGGGAGAATACAAGGTCAACAACCTTCACATTATTGACGAAAACCAATCTCGTTTGATTGAGTTGGGAGGAGTCAAGTTGCGTCTGCTGGGACTTGGTGGTGCTGTTGTCATGCACAAGCTGTTCGACAACGGTGAGGGCCGGACTACAATTGCCGGTGGACAGGGAACTATGTGGGCCACCCTCCTTCAAATGGGTGAGCTTATTGATACAGCGCATCGTGTGTATGATCCTACTGAGACTCGCGTTTTCATTACCCATGCGTCGCCTGCCCGTGAGGGCCTTCTGAACCAACTTTCAGTAACCCTCAAGGCCGATTTCTCCATCTCCGCTGGTCTTCACTTCCGTTATGGCTCTTCCTACAATGAGTTTAGCGTTAACCCCACGATGGACTACTACCGGAGCAAGCTTGGTCGGTCCAAGGCATCCTTCAATGATGTCTGGGAAGCGGTACGCGGCGTGGTAGAGCCAGCAGTGGCTGCCAACGAGGCTCAACAAAACCTTTTGCGGAATGCTTTGGAGTTGGTAGAGAAGATGCCTAACCTAGGTAGTGAAGGGTCTGCTGCTTCAGGTCCAAACGTTCAGGGATCTGTGGACGAAAGTGCGTTTAAGAATATGTGGAACTTCAACCTCGCTGATGCTTCTTTTGGCTGGCTAGTGATGGAGATTCAAGAGGGTCGCATTAGTACGGAAATGAAGGCCATGGGTTTCAACTTTGCTCACCGTGGCGCTAAGCAGGCCGGACCACCGGCTGCTAGCCCCACCGCTGCCCCGGCTGCTGCTGTAGAAAAAGAGAAGCCTGCGCCATCGGTGGTTTCGGCATCCACTACTCTTGCCGCGCCTGAATCTGATCAGCCTGCCGTTGCTAGTCCGCCAACTAAGCCAGCACAGACTGAGCCTACCAGGTCGAATTCAGGGACGCCAGCTCCTAGTGCAGAGGGGGCCACGGAAAGTGCTCCAGAAATCATTGCGCTGTTTGTTTCAAACGTCACAAATGACTCTCAGATTCCATTGCTTTTCCCCACTGACAAGTATCCAAACTTGAAGGTTGACAAGTGGGGTCCATCAAACAAGGTTGTCCACTTCGCCACAGCCGAGGAACGTGATGCTGCTTTAGCCGACGTAGCCGAAGAGTTCAAGACCAGAGCACCCGATGACCGCGACCGTAGCAAGCCTCTTGTCAAGATGTTTATCCCACGTGGTGGCCGGGAACGGGGACCCCGTGGTGACGGTGCCTGGCGCGGGGGTAAGAATGGAGACGGTGGTTACCGCTCTAGCGGCCAAGGGAATGGAAACGGGGCTAGTGATTCTGAAACTGGTGGCAGACGGGGCGGCAGACGGTCGGACAGAGGTCGGAGGAACGGTCGGAGAGGGGGCAGAGAAGGTGGGGAAGCTTAATACTAGGCTGTAGTTTATTTTGTTTGCTTTTTGGGTCAGGTCTGATGGTTTAATGAACGGATTGGGTGGTTGGATATTCTCTTGGTTCTATGATACTTTTTTTATTCAGTTTGTTTGTGTTCTATCGTACAAGTCAGAGTCTGTGGTCTCTGTCGGCCAGTCTTGGTCTCTCTACTCCAGTGGTTTATTTCAAAGGCTTAATGCCCTTGTGAATAGCCGCCACACCACCAGTCAGGTCCTCGTAACCCTTGCCTGAAATCTCAAAGCCAGCGTCCTGGATCATGGAAGCAAAGCGCTCCTGGCTTGGGAAGCGCTCAATCGACTCAACAAGGTACTGGTAACTGTCGCGGTCTCCGGCAACAACCTGGCCAATTAATGGGATAGCCGAGAAACTCCACCGCTTGTATACGGCGTTGAAAAGAGGGTACTTGTCGGCACTGGAGAACTCTAAGCAGGCAAATACACCACCGGGCTTCAACACACGGTACGCTTCTCTCAAAGCCGCGGGGATATCAGTGAAGTTGCGGATACCGAAAGATACAGTATACAAATCAACACTGTTGTCGGGAATAGAAGGGGGAAGTTCCTGGGCGTTGGCTTCGGTGAATGTTATCGCGGCTTGGTGGGCGGGTGGGAGAGTGAGAGAGCGGGTCTTGCCGACTGAGAGCATGTCGGGGTTGATGTCAGAAATGGTGATTTTGACGGAGGGATGGCCGTGTTGAGTTATGGCGGTGTCGAGGAGGCGGAAGGCGATGTCGCCGGTTCCTCCTGCGATATCGAGAAGAGAGAGTTGGGAGGTGGCGGTGGTGGGGCGGAGACCGGGAGAGAGGCCGGCGACGAAGTGGTTCCTGTTGATGTTAGTTTCTATAGATTTTGGTAAGAACTCAATAACTCACTTCCAGACACGGTGCCAGCCAAATGACATCAAATCATTCATCCGATCATATGACTCGGCTACAGAGGTGAACACATCCGCGACTTTCTTCTGCTTCTCGGCAGTCGGCACTTCCTGGAATCCGAAATGGGTGGTTTGCGCCGGCTCGGTGGGCCGGCTATCTTGCAGGCGGACGGTTGATGTGTGGAAAAGACGAGGCGCCGGGAATGCCCGGGCGCGGAGGGCCCGCATTGAGTGGAGCGTGCGAGACATTATGACGTTTGGCTGGCTTGGGGTGGTATGAGGTACGGGATGGCGCGGGGTGAAGCTCTTTTATGGACTGTTGAAGCTTCTGAAATTATGTGGGGCTGTGGCGCTTATAACGCCACTGTGGCGGATTGTCACATCCGGCGGATATCACGGGGGACGACAGGTCGGGTGTGTGTATGTAGATACTTGTGTATTGTCAATTAACTAGATGTATTTGTATCCTATTCCTCCTCGTACCCGGTGCGCCCTACAAGGCTGCTCGATACATGGCTTAGTCGGGGTTCTTCTTTCTTTTGAATGAGATTGGCGAATTTCCTCATTAAAGCGGCATGTCTGAAGCGCCTGGCGACAGTTCCCCACCAATTCTCGCCGGCAAGCTGCTCTTCAATGCGTTTGTCGGCGCGGTGACGGGCGATACGACGGGAAGAACTCGTTGTGAGACGCTGAATTGAAGGATGCGATCCGGTGCGTGCAGAGGACCGGTTAGCCCGGCCGCTTGGGGAGACTCGGGTGTGGTGGTGTGAGCTATGCGAAGCAACCCTGGTAGCCGAGGTTTCGCGCGCATTTCCTCCAACGATGCGGCTCCGGGGCTGGGGGGGACGAGGGCTTAAATGCGGAGAAGTACTTCTGCTGTTGCTCCGTAAGGACCCGGGCGGAGTCGTGCCGGGAGTAGGCGCGGGAGTAACGAGGATTGGAATTGATGTCTCACGTGACCGTACAGGAGTTTTCTTCTTTCTCACAGGCTCGGGCGACTCGGAGGGGGCATGGACGCGAATGTCGGGGATTGTGGTAGCAGCCTTGCGGCGCTTTTTCAGCTTAGGCCGGGGGGCGGGGCATGGTGTTTCCGGGAAGTCACCTGTGACATGTCTAATGCTCGACTGGTTGGGGCTCGGGAAGGCGGGGAGTGCATCGGGATTGATCTGACTAGAAACTTGGCCTTTGTCTTTGCTCTTCTTCACAGATTCAACCCACTGCTGACTTCTTGCGATCGGATCGGCGGTGACGTTTGAGACGGAGCTTGGCGTCTTGAGAGGCCTTTCAATCGAGGGTATAATAGGAGCTGAGGGGATAACAGGGCTTGTAGGCACGACGCAGATCGAAGGCGCAGGCAAGATTGAAGCGGGACGTCCGGTGGGAATGGTAGTGCCGCCAAATAGACCAGTAGGACTTCCAACGGGCGACCCAGCAGAGATGCCAGTAGGGGCTGGCCTGGTGAATGAAAGGTTGCTTGAATCGGGGATGGGGGCGAGGTCAGGCGCAATGGCTGCTTCTTCATCGTGAGGTCGTGTCTGTCGGGGGAGGAACTATTCCCAAAACATACGTAGAGCCGGCCGAACAAGAAAGCTAGCTGTGCATAGCACAAAGAGAGTGACGGTCAGGGCGATGCCCAAGGTAGTTGTTTCGGACATTTTCGATGGAGGACGTCGGTGGGAAGGTGAAGGGGAAATAAGAACAAGAAGTTGGCAATCTACGAAAAGGAGAAAGACTTCAATTTTTCCCAAAGGAGGAGCACACAAATTTTTTCACGGCCATGGTGAATTCCGTGGTGGTAATTTCTACTTCTGGAGAAATGTGGAAGTGACCTTGATAACTTTATCGTCAAATACGAATAAGGAAAGTGTCTGATGAGTTTGTATGTACATATGTAGAAGAGCCGCAATAAGTATATTGACCCTAGTATGTTCGTTGTAACCCTATCAATATCGATCATTCTGACCTCACAGAGCGCAAAACTTTTGGTATGTACATACGAGATGATGCCGTTTCTCGTAACACCAAGCCCCCGACCAGCTAAGGCCCATATCCTTCCAGCACAATCCGCTAACAGAACCCCACTAAATCCCTCCCGCCCCCACCAATCCCGAACCTCGTGCAGCCCAGAAACTCTCCAAAATCACTACGAAATCAACCGTTTCCCCCCGTTGATCTCTTGTTTGACTCAATTTGACCCAACTGTGTCGAGAGCAATTTACACTCATCTCCTCTACATTGCTTCTTTGCTGTATACTCAGCATCACCCTATAAAATACAATCTGTCCAGCTTGCCTCAACTCGTTCCTGCCTTGTTTCACCCGCTTCAACACTATTCAAGCAAAAGGAAGTCCGTATAGGGAAACTGCCTCCGCTTGCCTATCAAGATATCAAGTATCGTGAGATTCCATCAACGGCTTCATTCTTGGGGCACTGGAAGCAGCCTTGACAGTAGGGTACATAGGCAAGGAGAAGAGCTTACCGCACTTGTTAGGTCTTGCCAGTAGGAAGTAGAGTGTTGTTGTTTGGGCCGCACTACAAATTAGACTCCTGGCTCCCATTTCCATTCTTCTTCTTCTTTTCCTTTGACATCGACACCAGTTCTGGATTTTGAGCTCTTTTTCCTAAACATCCCGTCGGTCATTATACATCTTTCTGAACCACACTCTGGTCATTGTTTACTTAGTGCCTTGCCACTTCTCTCCCGTTAATTGTCAGTGCATTCATAACCCAACTCTAATTCCGTCATCATCTCCGTCATACCCTGAAATTCCTGTGCCATTTCTTACTCTTCATCCACTACCACATCAACATTAAAGCTGACTTTTTCCTACCATAGACATATTTTACTAGCCCTTCGGCTCGTCGTTTTTCACCATAAGGAAGGGAGGAAAACGAACAGCTGTTCGCTGTGCTAAACCCGCTGATACCGAGGTCGAACCCGGCATCGCCAGCTCTGCAGCGGCCGGAAGACCCGATAATCCGCCCAAGGCGAAATCTAGAAGACGTAAGCTGCGCTCAACTGGAAGTGCTAGCAACGTAGTGTCTCCGGAGAAAGGGTGAGTTTCTTTTGTCATCTTCTTTTTGTCATTTGTTGCTGTTGTTGTTGGTGCCATTGATATCATCATAGACATCGTGAATGTCGCCAGAAAACCGCCAACTCAAGTGAGTCCCCTTGGCCAACTCTTTGCTTGTTTGATATGTTGAAACAAACTTGTTGTTTGTTTGTCTGCCCCTGTCGCCTTCATCCGTCCTCAAGCACCCTGCTTTTGAACAGTTTGGCTTCAACTCTTTCCTATCGTGATACTTCTCTGGAATGGCCATATCGCGAAGTCATTAATCGCCAATCAATCAGCCGTTGTCGTTGCAGTGACCCCGCCTGTCTTTCACAGCCAGTGCCCACAGAAAGACAGGCCTTACCCATCAAACTGGAGCTCCCAGGTGAATGCTTCATTTTTTCGGCGTTACGGCACTGAACCTTGCCTTCAACCCACTGTTTCAAGTACCAGGGGCTTCTGGAATGCCCTGAGCCACTGTTCTATTGTCAGGACCAATACTCCTTTGTTCGCCATCGTGACACTGGCTACGAGGACCTGGCTCCATCCAATTCATTCCTAGCCTGCATCCGGCTGGGCGTGCAATATCATTACTTTTCGCATCATAACTATTCACTGATTTTTGCTTGTCGTATCTTTGACGGCTTGTATGAGTTTGCTTTACTCATTGTCTCTTTACACCCATCCGTACCCATAACCTTCATCCCATTGTCTCTTGTGACGGGTCATCATCAGGTGTCTCTTTTGTGGCTTCTTAATTAATAGGCGCGGCGACCAATGCTGTAACTTCCAGCTTTAGCCAACTATAGAGCCTAACGGACGGCCCCATTACAAAGCCTAGTCTTCTTAGTCCCATCAATCATCCACTCACCTACTCTGTTGACATAATAATCCGTCGATAAAAATCAGCATTGGCTTGTTTTTGCCAATATTTCCCTTCAATCATTATCGGCTTTTGAGTCTTAAAACATTCTGTCCTTCTGTCTCGTCGTCCGCACTTGACGACGGCTTGGCACCTCATCGGGCACTACTGTCGCTGCTTATCGCTATAGGCGCATGTCACAAGCGGAAAACGTCACCGAAAAAAAAGTGCAGCTTTGAAAGGAAAAAAAAAGGCTGGCAAAATGCCTAGGTTCACTAGGTCATCCGCTCGCAAAGCAGCGCAGGCTAGTAACGCTGATGCTGTTGACACTTCTGATGCCGTTTCTTCTGCTGTCCCCGATATCTCGGCCCCTACAACCCCACCTTCTTCTCGTTCTCGTCTCAGACTAAACCAGACATCATTATCATCACTTTCCACACCACACACTACATTAGCCTCTCCTACGACTAGCCAGTCCAGAGTCCATCCTCACTCTTCCTTTCCCCTTTCCCCCACTGCACCGGTCTTTACCCCGTCCTCTACATATCCTCCTGCACCACCACCAACAACAGTGACGTCTGTTAAGAGAAAGAGTTCTGCTATTCAAGTATCATCACCACTAAACCAAGCCTCGGCTCCTTCCAGATTGTCAAAGCGCCAACGCAGAGCGCCATCTTCTGCTGCCGCAGCTGCGTCTACTTCTGCGGCTGAACACACAGTATCGCCATCGCCCGCCCAATCAGCTAGGTCCCGGCGGCTTTCTGCAAGAAACACGGCCCGTCAATTGGCTTCGGACATGGCCGACCAAGAGTAAGCTTTTTTTCGTTTCTGAAAATAATTGACCATCATTCTTACTGTTTTTGCCCCTCTATAGAGACGTCACCATGTCGTCACCTACTACGTCGTCGGCACGGAGAAGCCGTGCTCGTAAAAACAGACCATCAGCCGGTAAGGTCTTTAATTCCCTTGTACCATAACTCTGACGTCACCACAAATCACTAACAATCAGCCCCCGTATAGATACCACCAACGCCGGCCCTAGCTCTTCCCGTCAGTCAAAAGATGCAGCTTTGCCCTCCTCCGATCAGGATACTACTATGACGGGTACCGAGGAGCACGTCTCGTCCGACTCGGAATCCCGCCGTCACCATGCCCACCACGAAGATGATGAGGAGTCACTCGACGAAGAGAATGGAATGGTACAGGGAAACCTCGATAGCGACGAGGAAAACGAGGACATGACCATCAACGAATTTGAATCCGCCGCCGCTCGGCATATGTTTGCTGGCCACGAAGAGGACGATGAAGATGACGAAGACGACGAGGATATTGACCCGTTCAACGATTATCACATGCCATCTTCTATGGCAGGCCACCCACTCAATGAGACACTTAGGGCATTGACTGGTAGTTTGGCTGGCTTTCACCGTAGTTCAGGCGGCCGGTTTCGCGACATCACCCGCAAGCTCCGCAGTGGCGACGAAGGCACCCAGACCATGGCTTTGCATGATCTTGCTCAGGTTCTTTTAGTGTCTTCCGAAGACGCCCTTCAAGGACAGGTTAACACAAGTGTCCTTGTCAAAGAATTAGTTGCCTTGATGCAACCTGACAAGTCTCCAGAAATAATGCTGCTGGCTTGCCGTTGCTTGGCAAATCTAATGGAGGTCCTTCCGTCATCCATTTCCTCGGTAGTGTATGCCGGAGCCGTTCCCGTTCTTTGCAGCAAACTACTAGAAATCTCTTTTATCGATGTTGCTGAGCAGTCTCTCAGTACCCTCGAGAAAATTTCACAAGAGTTTCCTAGTGCCATTGTGCGCGAGGGTGGGTTGACTGCTTGTCTCTCATACTTGGACTTTTTCGCCACTAGCACCCAGAGAACAGCAGTGACCACTGCTGCCAACTGCTGCCGCAACATTCCTTCAGATCTCTTCCCTGTTGTTCGGGACTGTATGCCCAAGTTGCTCGATGTCCTTGGTAGTAGTGACCAGCGGGTTGTTGAGAAGGCGTCTCTTTGTGTTTCCGGCATCGTCGAAAGTTTCCGAGGACATCATGAACAACTCGAAGGTCTCGTCACTGTGGATCTATTGCGCGCCATTCTAGGTCTTTTGATCCCTGGTACCACCAATCTTGTCAGTGCCGACATCCAGACGCAATTCATTCGCATTCTAGCTTCCACGGCTCACGCTAGTCCGAGATTAGCTGCCGAGCTGTTCAAACTTAACGTAGTTGAGACATTGTACCAGATGCTCACTGGCGAATCTCCCCCTAGTTCAGACGGCAATGCTAGTGCGAACATTGATAGCGTGGATATTATGAATGCTCTGGTCAAGCGTCCTAGTAACCAGATCATGGAAACTCTCAGTGCTATCTGTGAGCTCCTTCCGGTTGAGATCGCCGCCTTTTCTAGACCAGCTTCTCTCAGTCGGACTCCAGGAACTCCTGTTTCTGAGTCGCAGCGGGACCTTCGTGTCAAACTTTTGGGAGAAATTCCGACGCAAGTGCGGCGTTTTGTCCTGACCCTCTTTCCTACTTTGACGCATGTTTTTTCCAGCACAGTCAACCTGGATGTTCGCGAGCGTGCTATGATTGCGCAACTTCGCATTCTTTCGACTGTCGATCCGGACATCCTCTTGGATACTCTTTCATCTGTTCCTTATGCGTCTTTCCTGGCTTCTATCTTCTCGCAGAAGGATCACCCTAAGCTGGTTTTCCTTGCACTTGACAGTAGCGAGTTGCTTCTGAGTCGCCTTGGCGATGTCTACCGCTATCAACTTTACCGGGAAGGCGTCATGAGTGAAATCACAAAGCTCTCCAAAATCGAGCTTCCCCCTCGGGTGCCTCTTCCGGGCCACCGTAGCGATACTGAATCCGATGATGGTGACCGTAGCCATTATGAGAGTTCAGATATCGAAGCTAATGCGGAGCCTGGTAACCGCCGTAATCGTGCTCCTGGTAGCTACCCAGAGTCCTCTAGTGCTACCGGCGACGCCGAGGAGCGTACTCTTGAGGTTACCCATGATGACGAGGTTGAAGAGGGCAGCGATGACGACCGCGACAATGAAAGCGAGGATCATGATTATCCCGAAGATCCCGATGAGAGCGATAGTAACGAAAATGACGAGGATCATAACGATCACGATCACGATCACGATCACGACCATGATCATGATTCCGATAGCTCAGAGGATTCTGATCGCCGTCCTCGTGTTCATCATGACACAGTTCCCGACGAGATGCTCAAGACTGCAGCCAAGAAATTCCTTTCCACTCACGAAACCGAACAGCAATCCGTGCAGATGCGGGAAAAAGCCCAGGCCATTATGGCTAAACTGACTGATTTGATTGAGGATTTGCGCAAGCACTTCTTAATCCGCGGAAGCGGCGATGTCTCCATTGAAACTAGCCGCAACTTGTTTGTTCGCTTGGCTTCTTACTTTGACAAAAACGTATTAGAAAGCATCACCAGTTCGGAAATCATTGCCTCGAAATTGGTTGACACTCTCTTGGAGATTTTCAGTCATTCCGATGCGGCCATTGCCGGTGCTGCCAGAGCTGCCTTCCTGTCGGCCTTTATTGGTGGCTCTCAAGATGGAGCTACGACTACTGACTCTGACGGGCCGTCCACGTCACTTGGTATAATGATTAACAAGCTGCAGGACGTGCTTAGTCGGTCGGAGCACTTCGACGTTGTCACAGTTCAGCCTGGTTCGGGTGGTGACTCGCGTGGCAGTTCTGCTTCTTATTTGGCCAAGCAAATCAAGCTCAAGCTTGTCGCAGATCCCCCCTCTTGCGTCCCTCGTCAATATCGCAGCCTTACTGTCTACATCCACGCCATTTCCACTTTTGGCTCACTAGCAGATTATCTCCGCCCTCGGATTGACAGTCCTCCTGTCCGGGCTCCACAAAATATTTTCGAGTTGCTCACGGCTAATAGCTCCATGTCGGCCGAGACATTCAATCAGCTATTTAGCTCCTCTCTTGGACAGATGCCGTCTGATACATCTCGGGATGGTGAGCGTCCGAATTCGAATCTGTGGAGACGGCTGGAGCGCTTCCATGCACCTGGTCCTTCTGGTCGTGACAGTTCAAACGCTAGTCCCGAAGCTTCAACTCAAGAGGATGGCCACATTACGGATGAAGAGCCTCTCAGAAATGAGGCTTCTGATTCGGGTGCTACTGCCAGAGCTCCGCAGCAAACAGCTAGTGATTTTCCCGAGTCTGAGGTGGCTGAATCTGAAGCTCCTGGATCGGGTGTCGCTGGCGAGTCTAGCACTTGTAAGAGAGACAAAAAGTCCAACGCCAATGCTGTTGATAGTATGCCTTCTCGTGAGGAGAATCGTCCCCCACTCTCTGGACGTGACCAACTTGACGCTTTACTTAGATCACTTGCGTCGAATGGTTCAGGTGATCCTTGGGGCGATGACGGCCCACTTGCGGGTCATGGACGTGGTAGCAGTGAAGCCAGCTCGCGGAGAGCTTCGGATGCCCCAGAGTTCCCGGAGAATTGGACCATCGAGTTCCTTCTCAATGGGCGAGTCGTCCCTCAAGATGCTGCCATTTTCCAGCTCATCTGGAAGGAGCAAGAGGACAAGAGGGCGATCTGGTCGTCGATCCACGAAGTCAAGTTCCGCGTCGTTTCCAAGCCAGCTGAGAATGAAGCCGAACAAGCTGAATCTACAGCTGTCAATGCCACAGGTACTTCTCCTGCGGAGACGGAGCCACTTGTTGATGCCTCCGGAGTCCCGCTCTCCCTTAGCGAACACCCTATCACGGCTTCGGTGTTGCGTCTTCTCCGCATCATTCATGACCTCAACGCCAACATCGAGGATGTCATGACTGAACATACGGATGTTGTTCGCCTCACCAGTGAGCCCCTCTCACAATTCGTCAACACCAAGCTCACTGCCAAGCTTAACCGCCAACTTGAAGAGCCATTGATTGTGGCTAGTAACTGTCTCCCTCCATGGGTAGAGGATCTGGCTCGGTGCTATCCCTTCCTGTTTCCATTTGACACGCGCTACTTGTTCGTACAATCGACGTCGTTCGGTTATGCTAGATCAATGGCGCGCTGGCAAAGTCAGCAGGGTGATGACCGACGTAACCGGAACGAGCATCTCGGCCGTCTCCAGCGCCAGAAGGTACGGATAGCCCGCTCTAAAATGTTTGAGTCAGCACTCAAAGTCATGAACTTGTATGGAGCCGGTCAAAGTATTCTTGAGATTGAGTACTTTGACGAGGTTGGTACTGGTCTTGGTCCAACACTAGAGTTCTACTCGACCATCAGCCGTGAGTTTGCCCTCAAGAAGCTTCGTCTGTGGCGCGATGACGACAATGACGACAACGAGTATGTCAACGGCCGTACTGGTCTGTTCCCCAAGCCCATGAGCGAAGAAGAGGCCAATGGACAGAATGGTAGCCGTATCCTCAACATGTTTACCATGTTAGGAAAGTTTGTCGCTCGTTCGATGTTGGACTCACGTTTGATTGATATCAATTTCAACCCACTCTTCTTCCGCATCGGAGAAGGTGATGTGCGGCCATCTCTTGGCGCTGTCAAATCAGTTGATGCAGCTCTGGCCACCTCGCTCAAGTTGATCAAGAAGTTCGTCGTGGCCAAGCGCGAAATTGAAGAAGATTATTCTCGCAGTGCGGCTGACAAGGCTGTTGCGATTGAAAATGTCCGCATTGAAGGCTGTAGCATTGAAGACCTATGCCTTGACTTCACGGTCCCTGGTCACAGCCATATTGAGATGATACCCAAGGGTGCTGATACTAGTGTCACCATGGCCAACGTTGACAAGTATCTTGACCTGGTAATTGACTTCACCTTAGGCTCGGGTGTTAGTCGCCAGATTGATGCCTTCCGTGCTGGGTTCACTACAGTATTCCCCTACACAGCTCTGAATGCCTTTACCCCAGATGAACTTGTCCTCCTATTTGGACGATCTGAAGAGGATTGGTCTTTGGAAACGCTCTTGGATTCCATCAAAGCTGACCATGGATTCAACATGGACAGCCGCAGTATCCAGAATCTGCTGCACCTCATGAGCTCTTATACGATTGAGGAGCGTCGTGACTTTTTGCAGTTCACGACGGGTAGTCCCAAGTTGCCAATCGGTGGATTCAAGGCTCTTAAACCCATGTTCACGGTTGTCCGTCGGCCGCATGAGGCTCCGTACACGGCCGATGACTATCTTCCCAGTGTCATGACGTGCGCCAATTATCTCAAGCTTCCCGATTACAGCAATATTGAGTCGATGCGGGGTCGTTTGGGGGTTGCCATCAAGGAAGGTCAGGGCGCTTTCCACCTGTCTTAAAGAGTTCGAGGTGGATGTTTTTTTTATTGTTATCATATTTGTGGCTGACAGGCCTATGGTCTGCGTATACTGGCATTGTTAATGGTGTTTTTTTCTGGTTCTGCATTCTAGACAGCTATTTGTTTTATTCCCTAGTCTGTCGACTGTTGCTAATGGATGGTTGGTTTGGAAAATTGTCGGTTTTGGAGCGTGCATTTCTAGAGTTTGTTTCAATATACATACTTGTTCACCAAAAAAAAGAAACTGTTGATAATGGAAAACTAATACAATTGAATAAACTATCCATCTGGGTTGGCGACTGGCTGAGTCAGTCGAAATATCTGTGTCTGTGGATCTGTGTTTGTACATGTGCTGTTGTTGCATGTTTCTGGGGTAGAATGGAAACGCCCAAGTCTGAGAATATGGGACTGTTGAGGTTCCTATCATCCATTTACTTCTTTGGCTCTTCTGGCTTCTCGGGCGCCGGAACTGGAAGCTTAAAGGATTCCGGAGTTGAGTCAACTCCCTTACCCACCGGCTCCCACGCCGTAGTACCACCTTCAAAGTTCCGGAATGCTTGCGTCATTTCAAGCGGCTCATAAACAATTCTCTTCTTCTCTTCGTCGTAACGAATCTCCTCATATCCAGTCAAAGGGAAATCCTTACGTAAAGGATGCCCAGTGAACCCATAATCAGTCATGATTCGGCGGAGATCAGGATGACCAGAGAAAATCACACCAAACATGTCGTAGGTTTCACGCTCGTACCAGTTGGCACCGCTGTAGAGCGACGTGACAGAAGGAACGGGTGTTGTTTCCGAGGCGTAGGTTTTGACCCGAATTCGAGAGTTATGGCGAATGGAGAGGAGATTATAGACTATTTCGAAACGAGAGGCGCGAGTCGGGTAATCTACTGCGGTTACGCTGTTGAGGAGGGTAAATTCGGCAGAAGTGTTGTCTAGTTTGTGTTAGTGGGCTCTACTAGCTTGGGTTATATCGCACATACACTTGAGGAAAGTGAACACAGGAATCACGCCTTGAGGCGAGATGTAAATCGTCAATTCATCCTTCCACACCGAAAATTGCTGGACGTATTTAGGCAGGCATCCGGTGACCCACGCGCCGTATTTATGAAGAGCGTCCGCTTTTGAATTGTACTTAAGGGCGGGGTTGACAAGAGGAGCTTCGAGAGTCGCGGAGGCAGGCGCACGCGGGGACAAACGCATGTCCGGCGCTTGCGATGGCATGGCAATTTGACCGGTCGCCGTGGTTGTTAGGGCGCGGGCAACGCCGGACGGGCGGAAAGTGGGGCCAATTGAGGGGCCAATGGCCCGAGGGAGCGTAGTGAGACGCGGGGGCATCTTGGGGACTTTGGTATTTTGAGATGTTGTTTGATTTCCGGGTGTCGAGAGAGCTGACGGTCACTTGTAGTTGGGATGCTGGTGGGTTTTCACCAGCCGTATTACCATAATGTAACCCGATTGATCCCCTCACCCAATACGATTTCCCGCATTACCACAGCCGTGCGGGATGTTGCCAATGGTAGGGTCCATGTAGGGTTACAACGAATCCCCGCTCATGTGTTCTTACCAAATACCGTGGCGGGGAACTCTAAATCACGTGACATGGCATGATAGCGACTTCTTGAAGTAGCCTATGGTTTCCTCATAAATTTCGTCTCATATACAATTGCATCGGAATGTGAATCGTAGATTGGATCTTGCCTAACATTTTGTCGTGAATTTTGCAATATTGATATGACTTGCCTGCTATGTCGTAAACACCACGCAGGTATTTATCCATTCCGGTTAACGTTGTAGCTGGCTGTACAATGGGGCGGTTTAGTGTGTTTTAGTGGGGTGTGTTAGGGGTCATAGGCGGGGCGAGTCCGGGAGCCCAGAGCCCAGTAGAAGCCAGCTTGAAGGGTTTTTTTCGCGCCCAGGTGCTCAGTTTTGGCCACAGTGGACCTTTATCACGGACTTTACTGGGGGGGAGCTCTGTAGTTTTAGCGTCGGGGGCGTGTTGTTGGTTTCTGGCCTTGTTTCTTTTCTCCACTCACCCACCTTGCCTACCAACCTTTGATCGAAGCGACCCGTTGCTTGAATAATCCCTTCTTCATCATCTGCAACCGCACACGAACCTTTTGTCAATAACGAGCTACTTTTCGCGTGAGACCTCTTCTTCAACCTTTATAACCGTCCGTTTACACACACACACACACTTCACACAAACAACCTCATCTTCCCAAAGACTTTCTCTTCCAACACGACAAAAGTCACCTGGTTTTTCCGATTCTGGCCGTTCTTCAGCCTAGCCTTACCAGCAACTAGATCAACAACTATTCCCTTCTCAGCCAAGCTGCATTTGTCGCCTTTTCATTGCCCGCAATTGTCTACAAGATAGTTTGCACTTTTGTTTTGGCCTAGCCTCGACTCATCTGAGACTTGTTGTTCCGTTAAGCCGTCCCAACTTTTGTTACATCAGCCGAAATATTCGCAAACCGACTCGACACACAAACTTGTTTCCTTTCCGTCTGCCACCAAGCGCATAACTTTTGTATCATCACCTTTGTATCCAATACCGTGCTGTCGATAATATTCGACGCCATATTTTCTTTACACACGTCACACACCATACCTACGCACAATGGCCCCCCAAGATCATTTCCTCGACGATGAAGAGGACTTTTGGTACGTCTTTCCTCCTAATTTCCATTAATAGTAGTTGTGACCCATGTGATGTCGACTAACACAGTGTTTTCTCTAGCCCCCTCTGTATCGAAGAGTTCGACCTCAATGACAAGAACTTCTTTCCATGCCCTTGTGGCTATCAGGTCAGTTTCCCATCCTGCCACGCTGTTTCACCAACAATTAACGTTTTTCCCTTCCATAGGTCTGTCAATTCTGTTTCAACAACATCCGTAGTAACATGAATGGACTCTGCCCTGCTTGTCGCAGACCCTACGATGACAAAACGATCAAATACAAGCTGTTCACCCCAGAAGAGTAAGCTCCCCCGCAGCCAAATCCCTGGCTTTCATCCCAGCCTCATGTTTCGCTAACGTCATCTCTTTCATCAATTTACAGAGCAGCGCAGTACAATGCTACACAAGCCAAGAACCAAAAGAAAAAGGCCCAAGAACAGCGTGCTCGCGAGACCCAAAAGCGCGAAGCCGAAAAAGAAAGCCGAAAGAATTTGGTTGGCGTACGTGTTGTCCAGAAGAACCTCGTTTACGTCACCGGTCTCACTCCCACCGTGAAAGAAGACGAGCTTCTAAAAACACTCCGGAAGCCCGAGTTCTTTGGCCAGTATGGTACTATCCAGAAGATCAGCATTAGCAATCGCAAGACTTCGGATGGCCAGAACCAATCGCTGGGCATTTATGTCACGTTCGAGAAGCCCGAAGAGGCTGCCAGCTGCATCACAGCGGTTAACGGTTCTCACAATGGCGACCGGGTGCTCAAGGCGCAACTAGGCACGACCAAATACTGCTCTGCTTGGTTGCGATATGAACAGTGCACAAACCGTCTTTGCATGTTCCTTCACGAACTCGGCGACGAAGCCGACAGTTATACTCGTCAAGACTTGTCTTCCATGAACAGTCTGCCGTCGCAGCGTTTGGGCTCAGGCTCGCAACAGGGAGGTACTGCGTCTACTCCCCGCGGAACCCCCCTGCGTACTACTTTGCAGGTCGCTAGCAGTTCACATAGTATGGCTCGAAGCTCAAGCAAGGACGGTGGAGATCATGATGGGTCCGCCCTTCCGTCTTCCGCCAATTGGGCCAGGACCCAACAGCAGAGAAGTCGCCGCGGCAGCCATGCTACTGCCAGTTCTAGCCCGGCGGTTTCTATGTCTACACCTGCTGGTCGTGAGGACTCTGCACAGCTCGACGGTCCTCCACCGCCTGCCTTGGGCCACGATAAGAATAAGAACCGGCCGGTTATCAGCAATAAGGATCCGACACCCGCTCAGGCAGCTGCCCAAGTGGCCGCAGTTGTGGCAGCTCAGCAGGCCCAAAAGCAGGAAATCGCTGCTGCACACGCTGCACAGGCCGCAGCAGCAGCTGCCGCTAAGGCTAAGGCTGCTAAAGAGGCGGCCCCTCAAGTTGTTGAGCCCCCTCGCGAGCCTACCCCACCTCCGCGGGAGCCCACTCCTGTACCCGAAGAGGAACCAGAGCCGGAAGAGGTCGAAGCGCCAGTTGAAGAGGCTGCTCCCGAACCTGAGGCTGACGAGGAGCCTGTTGTTCCTGCTCCTACTCCTGTCGTCGAGTCTACGCCGAGGACCAGAATTCTAGCTGACCTCAAGGGCGATTGGAATTTCAAGCCTTTGACCGCTGAGGATCATGCCATTCTGGCCCGCCATCCTCCCCTTTTCTCGCTGAATGGTGGCCAGGTTCGTCGACCCATGCGGGAACGCGAAGTAGCCGATTTAGCCAGTACTTCTGGGCAGGCGATTCAAAGTGAGGCTAGCCAGGATACAGTACGTAGTGAGACCGAGGAACTCGAGAGCAGCGGTAGTCTCGCCCTTGGCGGAGAACCCGAAGACCGCCAGGCTACTCGCGATGCCTTTGCTCAGCGTTCCATGGCAAACCAGTACTGGCGCGAGCCGGCCTTCGCCAATGGTATTAGCAACGCGGCTGCTCAGGCATCTCCTCAGGCCGGTCTCGTTGGTAACCGTAGCATGACTCCCCAACAGCAACTTTACATGCGCACCCAAAGCGGCCTTGCCGATCACACTGGCTCTGGGCTTAGCACCCCCAACTCGGGATTCCCATTGCCGACCCACAACCGCCAGGCCTCTCGCATTGGTTTCGAGCCTGTGGCTGGCTCTTCTCAGCAGCAAATGCCCCTTTCACAGCGACTCTTGACTCAACAGCGTTCGGCAGCTGCGCAACAAAATGCCTATAACCAGGCCAATCAGTATTACCCCACATCGGTATCGGGCCCCCCTCCTGGGCTCAAGCCGACCAGCACCCCCCCAACTGGCATGTTCAACAACCAGGCGGCGTTCGGTTCTGGCTTCGTTGCTCCTGCTAAGGACGGCAACGATGTCATGTTCCAGAACCTGTTCCGTGGCACCAATCAGACACAGGTGCAAGCCCAAGTAGCGGCTCAAGCTCAGGCAGCAGCCGGTAAGCGTGAGTACATCAATTCTCTTTTTTCCAGCAACCAATACCCCACCTCCTCCTTGACTCTGAACTCAACCTCGTCGTTCTCTCTGGCGTCAATCCCCGCTACAGCGTCGGCTCAGGCTTCTAGTCTTCTGGCGACGCTGTACGAGGCTCAGCAGCAGCAGACACAGCATCAGCAGCAGCAGCACGTAGCTCTCCAGCAGCAGCATGCAGCCGCTACTGCTGCTGCTGTGGCTGCCAATGCTGTGGCGTTCACTGACTACGGGGTGAAGCCGAAGAAGAAAGGGAAGAAGAACCCCCGACATGCTAACACTTCCTCCTCGGGGGGGAGTGGCTTAGTAGATCTCTCGGACTCGAACATACTGCAGGCTAGAATGCAACAACAGGCCCAGGCCCAGGCTCAAGCCCAGCAACAGCACGCGCAGCAGCAGCAGGTTCAAGCACAGCAACAGCAACAACAGCAGCAACAACAGCAGGGAGCTGGTGGGGTTGGACTCGGATTGGGTGGAGTTGGTGTCAGTGGTATCTTCAATGGGCAGGCTCCCACTGGGTATCCTAACAACATGGTCTACAACGCCGCGTTTACTACTCGTTGGTAATGTGTATGACCAAATGGCGAGGTTTGTCCGTTTTTTTCTTGTTCATCATCATTTCTCTTTTTCTTTTTCTACTTCCTTTTCATATCTTTGGTTACGATTGTTTTTCTTTTTCTGGCGTTTTTGTTTTTCCATGCCTTTCATATTTACACACACACACACACTCGGCGTTTGTCGGTTTCCTTATTTCTTTTAATGATCAGCACATGAATAGACGGCCGCGATAACAGCCGACTTTGGGCTTGGGACTCTTTTTTTGGGGCGGGATATATGGACGGCGTTCCAGAGGGCTGGTTTTGTGTCGGGCTTCTCCCGGATTGGGATGTTCCGGGAAGGAACAAGGCGCGTTGTCGTCTGCTGCCCTTTTGCACTCGGTCGCTTCAAGTTCTGACATTATTCTCGCTGTCGTTCAGCTGTGCTTTCTTTATCGGTTTGTACAGGTCCGGGTCATGGCCTACTCGATTGTTCACTCGATGGCTTACTCGGACAGCAGCAGCAGCAGCAATGGTGGCAGCAAACGGCAAGCGACAGTTTAACGCAGAGAGTGAGAGAAGTAGGCAGCAGACGGTAATGATTTCCTTGATTTCCTTTCCCTTTTTGTTTTGTCTTTGGTTATGGGGCTTATCATGAGTGTGTCCAGCCTTGGATGTTCTCTAGGTTGGCTCTTTTTCTGATACCCGATGCCACTTGGCTTGTTATTTTCCTTGGGTTGTTAGTGTACGTTTTGGTGGTGTTTATTTGTTTTTCATTTTCCTGTCGGTTCAATATACTTCGACCGTCTCTGCTCCTCACAGCTTGAATTTCTCAGGTTTTTTTCTTTGTTATTGTTTACCTTCTCAATGATTTCATCTCTGCTGTTTTTATTGGGGAGCGCTGCCGACTACTGCCATTGATGCTGATGCTGCTGAACGACGGAATAAGGGGTTGAAACTATGGAGTTGGCGTGAGGTTTGTAACAATATTGCTACGGGCCAAGACCACCCACTATGTTGAATCCCGGCTTCCAGTCCCCAAAGCCCCAAGAGTGTATGCTTGTGTGTGTATTTATATGCAGCTATGTGTTTGTGCTTGTGTATGACGTAACCAAAGAGGTAAAGAAGAGAGAATGATGATGGCAAGTTGAATCTAAGCCAACCTCAGCCTGCCGATTGACCACTGATTCCACGCCCCCAACAGTTAACAACCATTGCTAAATTGATCGTGATGTGTATTTCCAGAATTCCAATGCTAACATTCTTTTTTTAGATGACGACATACCCGATTTCGATGTAATTAATAGTGTCGATGCTTTGGTCAGTGATGATGTCCAAACCATGCCTCCGGCTGCGACACATCGTGGTGGTTTTGAATCGGGTCATTCTCGATTGATGAGTGCTCCACCCGGATTGAACCCTTCTACGACATTCTCGCCACAAATCAATGCGCCACCGGGGTTCCGGCAAAATTCGATAGATGCCCCTCCGGGGCTGGAAGCGCAGCAGTTGCATTCCTCTGAACATAAGTATGCCACTCAGAGCTCCCGAGTTTCTCCTGAGTCCAGAACTACACATCCTCGACTTCAGGGTGCAGTTTTCACTCGACCTGCATCTTCGGTGGCTGAGACGTCTACTTCGATATCTTCCAGCTCACCTATTCCTCCGTTTCCTCCTATTGACACAACATCTGTGTCAGACCGGCAATCGGCTGCTCCTGATATGAAGGCCGAGCCAAGGGCCCCAACTAAAGCCGAGAAGGGAAAATCTGTACAGAGTACTGGAGTCATCTCTACCCCAGTGGCTTCGCCTACTCTTCGCTCTGCAGCCCTACCACTTCGAGCTGTTAATTCCAGCGACGCGTCTGAAGTAGGACCAGTTATACCATCAACTCCAGATCGTAACCCACCATCATTCGCTAGTATCGCTGTTGCTGGTATTACCAAGGACACAGAGCACGAAGGTTCTACAGAGCCTTCATTTACCGCCAATACCTCGGCAGCTGGGACACCTAGGACCTCTGCAGCTACTTTGGCGCGAACCCCTCAGTCTCGGACTCCCGCCAAAACAACTACACGGAAAGGCTCTTCTATAGTGTTACACGAGGAGGACTTTCCAGCTTTGGCTGTTCCCCAATCAGGCACCCCATCTAAAATGGCTGCACCTTCGACTCCTAAACGTATGGAGACATCTAAGCCACGCCGGTCTATTGTACTGACTATTGGTAATGCGATACCGACAGCACAGCGATCTGTGTCAAAGAGTGGAGAGAGTGCCTTGGAAAGTGGAAAGGAACCACCTGTCAAACCCTTACGTGCTGTATCAATCGGGGGGCCTGTAGTTCCCAAACCTGTGCCTACAGAGAGACCAAGTTCGACAGTTAATTCTACAACTACGGCTGCGACTGTTCCACGGAATGTGACACGGACATTGCGTATTTCCTCTCCTATGGCGAGCCAAAAGCCTTCCAACCCACCACTGACTTTAACTGCGGCCGCATCCAACACATCCACAACAAAGACCCGAGGATCCGCTGGTCGTTCAATGTCCCCAAGTGGCATGAGCGAAGCTATTAGTGACAACACCAGTGTGACCGCTTCGGCTTCTTTTACCGCATCCCGTGCTGGATCTCCTGCGCCGGGTAATATCTCTGCTGCAGTGAGCAAGGTTGGAACTGCACCAGTTCGAACTGCCACCAAGAGCTCAGTCCGCAAGCAACGTCGTGAAGTTACCAAAGAGGTAGCAGCGGCTACCGAGGCTTTGTATACCACAACAGAAACTGTGTCATCTGAGCATGCTCCAGTTTTTGGGCGGAAGAAAAAGCAGAAGAAGGAGAAGGGCCCTTCACCTAAACATTTGGCAGTCATCGCCAAGGCCGAAAAAGCAGAGAAGGAGAGAATCGAGAGGGAGGAAAAAGCTGCAGCTGAGGAAGAGGCAGAGAAGGAGAGACAAGCTGAGATTGCTGCTGAGATGTCTTCGCAGCCTGTACCTGATATTGTGGAATCCACCAAAAAGGACAAGAAGAGCAGCACCACGGCCGGATCAGCAAGGAAGACTGAAGAGTCTGCCACTATCCCAAAGTCGGGCACTGCTGATATCCCCGAAACTTCTACCGCTTCCAGCAATCCCAAGGAACTCCAAGACATGGCCCAGACGAGTGCTGATTCTAACACGAGCAAAAAGCGCAAACATGGAAAGGCAGCATCCATTGAAGGTAGCAGTCAAGCAACCCGTGTCTATTCTCATGAAACTCATAACAAGATTGCTGTAGCTGCAGATGATGTCTCCGCTCCCCGGATTGATCACATCTACAAGGGGCTGAAGGACTCGAAGCAGCTACCTGGTCCTGATATGCTGCGCTTTTTTAAGCCTATCAACTATGAAAATCTCCAGGATGACTGTCGGAAACTTATGGCTCAACCGCAGGATGAGATTGTTAGTCCAGATGAAGGGGAGATACAGCAATCAATGTACAGTGCGATATTGGACGAGGAGTTTGATGACGAGGAAGAAGGTTATTCTGCGATATTGACGAATAAGGATAAGGACGAACTCGCGTCGGGCAGACCGGTCCGCAAGCTCCGTAATGGCACGCGAGTTCTCGTGACTCCAAATGGCGACTATATTCGGCACATGTTCCAGGATGAGGAGAAGTCTTTCCTAGCATACCAAAAGCTCGTGGCTGATGACATTGATAACCCACTTGCGTGGTCTTACCATGGCTACCGTCGTAAGGAGACTGGGCTGTCGTTGCTGCAAAATCGGGCGGTCCCACCTGGACCTCCGTCCTTTTTCCCAAGCGGCAAGACTCCCGTGGGCGATCCAGTGGGTAAGATCCAAAGGGATGAGGCCGTAAGCTATATTAACCAGTTCATTATGCCACGAACTAAGTTTGATCCTCAGGGCACAGACTCAGCCACGGCGGCCAGCATGAACACACTGCTTTCATTATTTTACGGAGGCGCCGACGGAGGGTCACCTCATATGATGATTAGCTCTTCACCAGGCGATGCTGGATCTCCGGTGGTTTCTGGCGATGCTAGTTCGCAAACACCAGGTGCTCAGAGCACCTTTAGGGATATCCGAGGAACGTCTCATTCTTCTGATATTGGCGATAAGATGGCAAGAGTTGTTCACGCGCAGACAGCCAAGACTCCATTTACTGTCAAGGCCGCGGTGGAGATTGCGGCAAAGACGGGAAGACGTCCTGTCATTGACGGTGTTCATGTCCCTGGATTTGGAGGTGATGAGTCTCGTATGATGGAAAGTCCGGGGCCTATTCGTATCGATGAGTGCGAGAAGATGCTCAAGTCTGCATTGGAGGAGCGGAATCAACTTGAGAATGAACTCAATAAGTTGATTAAGATTAACAAGGACATGGTGTGGCGCTCATGTGGACTGACGGAGCTGATGGAGGATAAGGAGGGTAGCAAAGCGACAATGGTTGGTCAACATTGACTTGCGGGGCGCAACACCTTTGACATTATGCAGCTGACGCGGGGGTCGATGAGGCGCGGGGTAGTGGCGTTGGTGGTAGGCATTCAGGTGTTGCGCGTGGGAATTGGAGTGTTCAAATTTCTGTTCGGATTTGTTGGCATGCTTTGGCATGGGTTTGTGTGGAGAGGAGGATAGTATTTTTATACTTGTGTGTTTCCCTTTTTTCTTCTTTTCTTGGTTTTTTTTTCGCCGATAGCAGAGCGTTTTTTTTTGTGTATAGCAAGCATCTTTAAAAGATTATATTTTACCAACGGGTTGTATCGGGTTAAGTGATTTTGGTTGTACAGCGGTTGGGATATCTCCAAATCGTCATGTGACTGTGATGAAGGGTGCATATTTGGGGTAATTACATGCGGAATATTGTGTGTATATTATACATGTTACTACTGCCGTTAATAACGAACAGGAATAGTTTTGTTCTTTTCATCTTCTACAAGTAATCAACCATCAAATAACGACCATCAATAATGATTTCTTTACGTTACACAATCTCGAAGAGGTTACGGCCGTTAGTCCGTCTATCCTCGACTACCACGAAGAGCGATCAACTAGTACATAAAACACATCTTCAATTCCCAGGGGCAGCAAAATCGCCCTTTACAAATAGGCTTAGCGAACAACCAACTATAGACCCCATCGCAACATTCCGTGTTCTTTCACCCAACGGGGAACCTCTTGATCCGAAATGGAAGCCGAAACTTCCGGTGCCAGCAATTTTGTCAAGATACCGTGATATGGTGTTTATTTCGGAGATGGACGTGGCCATGCTTGAGGTGCAGAGGCAAGGTCGTGTTAGTTTTTACATGGTTTGTGCTGGCGAGGAGGCTATTGGGGTTGGAGTTGGCGGAGTGTTGGACAAGAAGGATGTTGTGTTTTGTCAATATCGGGAGCAGGGTGTGTATAAGGCACGGGGACTTGGTACGTCGGAGTTTATGGAGCAGTTGGTTGCGGGCAGAGGAGACTCGGGAAGAGGGAGAAACATGCCTGTTCACTATGGCAGTCGCGAGCTGAACATGCATACGATTTCTAGTCCCCTGGCCACTCAGATTCCTCAGGCGGCTGGGGCTGCGTACGCGTTAAAGCTACAGAAAATGGCGGATCCGCAAGCGCCGGGACGGGTGGTTGCGGTGATATTTGGGGATGGCGCGGCTAGTGAGGGAGACTTTCATGCGGGACTGAATATTGCTGCTACCAAGGGATGTCCTGTTCTATTCATTTGTCGGAATAATGGATGGGCTATTTCTACGGTGACGAAGGAGCAGTACCGGGGAGATGGGATAGCTTCACGGGGAGCGGGGTATGGGATTTTAACGGTAAGGGTTGATGGGAATGATTTTTGGGCCGTTACGGAGGCGGTTAGCTGGGCTAGGGAGAGAGCGTTGGAGGAAGGAGGACGGCCTGTTTTGTTGGAGATGATGACTTATCGGGTGGCGCATCATAGTACTAGTGATGATAGTTTGGCATATCGCGGGAAGGATGAAGTGGAGAGTTGGCGGAGAGGAGATAACCCGTTATTTCGGATGCGGAGATGGCTTGAACGAGAAGGGTTATGGAGTGAAGAACAGGAAAGTGAGACTCGGAGGGAAGTGAGAAGGACTATTTTGGAGGAGTTCAAGAAGGCTGAGAACGGTGGGAAGCCGGGGTTGAGAAGTATGTTTGAGGATGTTTATGAAACGCTGACTCCGGAGTTGGAGGCTCAGATGAAGGATTTGAAAGGTATCATGGAGAGATATCCAGATGAGTACGATGTGACTGACTTTGATGGTGGTTTGGCCGATTTGGATGAGACTAAACGGTAGGGTTAAATAACTAGACAAGGGTTAAATGACAAATGAGTTTTCACGTGTTACTTGTGGAACGGTGGATTCCGAATGAGAATCTTTAAATCAACGTCACCTGATGATTATGAGCGACTATGGCTATGCGACTGGCTCAATTTTGGCGGAGGGCGATTTATACCCGAGAATTGGCGATTGGGAGGATGACCAGGACGGCTCACGGGGTGAGACCGTTGATGCCTAGAATGAGGTCGATGATGGAGACACGACGATATGGGACTATAGAGGGGGGAGGTAATGAGGCCCCGAGACAGGCGCCAATTGAGGTTTCACCGGAGACAGCCGGGGAGTTCGCAGAAGTCTCAGACGTTGTTACAGTCACGACGCAGATGGGAATGACAGGCGATACAACCATGACGCTACACAACTGCCGGGATCTAAAACCAACAGACCCCGTCTTGATATATTTACCAGCAAACGGACTGACGAAAGCAAAAGGGTACCAACTTCCCAAGATTCTTGAGGGCTTCCCGGTTGCGGTGTTTCATTACCAATGGGATGCAAAACGTATGTCTGAAGGAAGGTATCCGACACAAATGAGATGGCCATTTCCGGGGCAAGAGGTCGGAATGCTATATTACAAGTTATTGCAGGTTCTGGGTGGGCTCGGCGAAGAAGGGCCGCGAAGGGACTTATTTGTTTACGGGGAGGATCTGGGTGCGTCGATGGCGATGTCGCTTGCGTTGACGGAGAGTAGACGGACGACGAGAGTCGCTATTAGGGGTATCATTACGTGGGATGGAATTTTCAACTGGACGTGGTTTCTGAAAGATCATCCAAGTTGGAGCTTTTTCCGTGGAGGCGGCGGAGGATGGAAAATGACGGAGATGCGTGGTAGACTATCGGGGTTATTCGGAAAGTCCGGGGCCGCTGGGTTATTCGACGCATTCGTTTCTCCGGCTTTCATGTTCGAGACGCCGGCGTTGAAAGCCCCGGAAGACATTGATAAGACATGGGGCGAGGAATTCGAAGAGGTTGTTGTTCCGCCCGTTGCGCGTGATTCCGATAGTATGATGGAAGAGATATGGAGGGATTTAGAGGGACAAAGTGAAGATGATCGATGGGGCACGTTTGATGAGTGGAAACGCTATTGGGAGGTTGCTCCGGATCAGAATGATGTTTCCCACATTATGAGGAGGTTGGAGGGGTCAAGTGGACACCAGACTCCGGTTGTTTTGCCGTTTCCGGATCAAGGATTACGGGCTCCGGAGATGGTGCTGGTGCATTCTGTTACAGCAGGGGATTTAGAAGTCCGAAAGGCCGCGGAAAATGAGATGAGGAACAGATTAACTCCGTGTGATCATGACCCACGGCTCCCCGTCCACGGACCGATTCCGGATCCAAAAAAGCAAGTGGAGAGTTGGAGACAGGCGTCAACCTGGGTTGTGCCGAATACATTTGGACAGCAAGCGGCAGAGTTTGCTAGGGTTGTTAGACGTGCCATTAGAAAGGCTGAAGGCGATGAGATAACTTCCACTCAAAGGAGTGGAATTGCTCCGGGAACTCATGAGTGGAAGAGAATTGAGCGGGAGAAGTTAAATAGAGTTAAGACTGTGGGGGCTGGACGGGTTATGAGAGGAGAGTCGGGCTGGGAGGTTACGGAGCATGGGAAATTTGTTATCAGAGAGTGGATTAAGGAAAAGTTTGCAGGGCATAGTGAGGAGATGCTACAAGCAGGACAGAGAGAGTTGGATATCATGGGTTGTGATATATCTGCTGCTTTGCGTCTCTGGGGTGACGTGATGTTCCGAGATGCGATGCCCGCTCCGGAACCAGGGGTTCTTGAGGAACAGGTTGGGTTAGACCCTGCCAATTGGGAAATCTATGATGACATCTTAGATGACCTGAAATTCGTCCAGGGGAGTAGATTCCAGAGCACGAGGTTTCAACCTAAGTTGAGGGCGGCGCTGGAGGAGTTTTGGAAATGTGAGGCTTTGGGCTGGGTGTATATGTGATGTGTACACGGTCAGGCCACCTTGGTGCATTTCATCGTCGTATGGCGATTCTGGATTCTCCATACATATCTACATACCTGCAGGTTGTCTTGGCGGTCTATTTAGGAAGGTCAAGGCACTTTTGAAAAGACTTCCATCTCCCTCCCATCTTGGCGATATGTTTTCACCCCGCCATCTCCACGTCTACAAATCCCCTAACCTATCCCAGATGCCACCCGCAACTTCCTGATCGCCACATGTCGGAATCTCCATCTCAAAAACCTTAAATGTCCCCAACAATCTGTCCATTCGGGATGACGAACTCATCAGTGAGGCCTTCCTAATTAGGAAAGTCAATTGCTATAGATAGGCCGAGAGCCGTCCGTGCGTCCTCCGTGATGGAATTTGACGTCTAAGATGGGAGTTGCCAAGATGGTTGAGGTGGTGTGGATTTCAAGGGATATTGCGATTTGGGTGGATATCTTTTTGTGAGGAGAGGATATAAATACGGAGGAGACGGACATCAAAACGGTGATTTTCGTTTTTTGCTCTTCAAGCAGCTTGCTTTCTTTCATCGCCGCCCTCATTTGCATTTCATTCACTCACTACGTTGTCGGCTATTAGCATTCATTATTAGCATCCACCCTGTATTATCAACTACTCTATTGCATTTTTTATATCATTTTTATTCCTTAATTATTTATTATGCGTTACTCTATCGCCCTCGCTGCCCTCTCGGCCGTTGCCTCGGCCGCTGTGATTCCCGCTCCTAGCATTATCCCCGGGTCTCCTAACGCCTCCAACCAGACTGGCGAACCTCTTTATACCTTGCAGCTTTCGGCGGATGATATTCGCACTGTTACTGAAGATGAGAAGTGGAAGCTTAAGGAGGTGAGTTTTTAGGCTACCTTATATGTGGATAGTAACTAACATAGTCTATAGTCCGGTGTCAACTTCTTCGACATCACTGAACAGGGTCAAACTCCCCCTATCATCTCAACTACCCGCCGCGCCGCCACATTCCCCGCCGCCCTGCAGCACAAGGATGCCATCACCGATTTGATTCCTTCTCTGTCGACCGCCAAGCTTCAGTCGACTCTGACCACCTTCACCAACTTCCACAACCGTTACTACAACTCCAACTACGGCAAGCAGTCTGCTACTTGGCTCAAGGCCCAGGTCGATGGTATTATCACCGCTGCCGCGCCTTCTGCCAACGTCACCTCGCGCTTCATGCAGCACCGCTGGACTCAGCCTTCGCTGATTGTCAGAATCCCAGGAAAGTCTGAAAAGGTCGTTATTGTTGGTGCTCACCAAGATTCTATCGCTGACGGACGTAACCGTGCTACCGCACGTGCCCCTGGTGCTGATGACAACGGGTCTGGCTCCATGACTGTTCTTGAGTCGTTCCGTGTTCTTCTTTCCGACCCCAAGGTTGCTGCGGGTGAGGCTGAGAACACTATTGAGTTCCACTGGTACGCCGGTGAGGAGGCCGGTCTTCTTGGTTCGCAGGCTGTTTTCAACGATTACTCTTCCCGCGGGGTCGATGTCGTCGCTATGCTCAACCAGGACATGACTGGCTACTGGGCCCCTGGCACCAAGGAGCAAATGGGTTTGATTATCGACAATGTCGACGCGGACCTTACCCGCTTTGTTAAGCTTCTTATTGAGGGGTACAGCCGTCTGGGCTGGACTGAGAGTGAGTGTGGATATGCCTGCTCGGATCACGCTTCGGCCGATCGCTATGGATTCCCTAGTGCCTTGGCTTTTGAGAGCTCTTTTGAGGATAGTTCGCCTTATATTCATGCTTCAACTGATACCTTGGATCACGTGGATTACAACCACATGGTTGAGTTTGCGAAGCTTTGCTTGGCTTTCTCGTACGAGTTGGGTTTTAACCAGTTCTAGAGGGCGGTAGATATAGTTTCTATCTTTATTTTTATAGTTAGGGGTATATATTAATATCATGGGTACTGTCATTGCTTTTGTGTTCTTTTGTGATTTGAAGTGTATGACGGTTGAGTGACTAAGACAAATGAGCTATAGCTTCTACTCCTTTGACATATGTTGGTCATTTTTATTGACGGTACCCAACTGACTGCTTTGGATGATGTCAAAAGGTTCACGCCGCAGATAGGCGGGGCAATGATGAAATTGACCTTCCAGCAACCCTTCAAGATTAATGCAAAACAATAGTGCGGAAGGCGTTGCACTTGTTTTCTAGATCGCGTCCACAGAATGCCTTGTTAACTGATCTTTTTACCCTGGGAATTCTAGCACGTTGTGGCGTGGCGTTCTCTGTTTCTGAAGTAGAACTGCTCGTTGACTCCGTCTCCGAACTAGAGCTGGTTGACTCTCCAATCTTGAGTTCATCTAACCCCAACTCATCCTCCCCTCCCCGAGAAGTATCTTCTCTCCTAAATACCCTCCGCCAGTACCCCAAAATACAACGACGCCGCATTCGAAACACCTTTAATCTCGTCTGACTCTGCCACGCCATAGGTCGTATCCAAGCTAACGGAAACAGCGGAAACGCAGCATCCTGTGTCCTCCGGATAAGACCGGTCCTTTTGGCATGGATGACGTTGGAGGCGGTTAGGTCGTCTTCTGGAGTGAACATTACGAGGCCTAGGCTATATAGTTGTATACCGTGAACAGAGGACTGGTAGATGTCGACGTTGATGGATCCTTCGGGCTGGGGGTTCATGGATTTGGTGTCATCGAAATATATGGAATTTGTGGGTCGATACCCGCGGGTTCTGGCTCGGATTATGAGGTGTTTGTCGGTTAGGTGGGTTAGAACGCTCGTCGGGAGTCCCATTTTTCGAAGGAGCTTGGGTCTTTTCCGTTGGGGGGTCTTGATATGTAGGGCCGTCAACGACGGCTGGATACCTACTGGACTTTATATGTCCAAATCATCCGTAAGTTCAGGTAGGCCCATGACCATGTAGCGAAGTCATCATGGGGATTACCGTCAAATATAGGCCAGTATCGTTTGAAAGCTAGGTTATAAGCAAGGTCTTTCAACCCTATACCTTGGAGATGATCAATGCCACGACTATTAAATAGTCCGGCGATGGCATTTACCCTATCCTCTGCGTTGGAAAATTGGCGACCGGTGGATTGCTCTAGGATTTTCGATAAGGAGTCTTCCACGCTGGAACAACCTCGCTCGTAATAGTCCGGTTTTATCCCGTAGCAAAAATGGTGATACAAAACAGGCGGACAATGAATGTGCATGACGACCGTGTCATCCATCATGTAAAATCGACGCGGTGATAGGTATTCCTCCTGAAAGGTCCAGCCACGACCTGTCCATTCCGGCTTATGCACTCCCAAGGGCCATATGTTCCAGTCATTCGCTATGCCGTAGACACCTCTGGCATCGTCGAGATCTAATAGGCCGCGATAGTCACGATTGTACCCTGGCACTCCGGCGTGGATGTCTCGACATAATGCCGCAATGAATGTTAGATATGAGTTGGCAAAAATGTTTCCCATCGCCTGGATTTGTTCGGCCTGTTCGATGGGATTGTCTTGGCGGATACAGTAGCGGTCTATCCATAGGTATGGGATTTCAAGCTCGTCAGCTAGAGTCATCAAGTCAAACAGTGTCCGTGACATTGTTCCAGGACCCAGGGAGCCAGGCTTCATGAATTGAACCTCTGAGTCGGATGTCAGGATTTTTGGATCTTTTGAATCCCATCGGTAGCTGACCGTGGCATATTTAACCAATCTTTGTCCGATATTGACCACGCACCGCTTGCGGATGTCAATAAGCCGGAAGGAGGGAGGAAAGTCTATAGAACCAGGTTAGTACCGTGTTGTCTGTTTGGATGTAAATATCCTACCACAGGCCTCAGCAGGTTTGGCCCCTAATACGGCAGGGCAAGTTGGCGTTTCTAGCTCTAGCCGCTCCTTCAAAAACTTGGGATTGAAACGAACAGCATCTCCATAAAATAATCCCGGCATTCGCTCGTCGTGACTCGGGAACAGATGGAGCGCTATATGGTCTTTGTGGAGAGTAGGCTCCGCATCCTCGGTACACTCGAACCATTCCACATCTATTTCCAAGGCTAAAGTACTTGTAAACCGTGAAGAAACATATCCTCCTGTTGCCTTGCTACGATAGCTGATGCTTTTAATGGCGAATTTTATTTGAGGATTGTCCTTCCTTTGGATCAGTACTAGGATTGTTCGGGCGAGTCCATAACATATGGAACACTTCGGGGCCAGTCCCAATTTACCTAGCCCCGCCCCGTCGGTGTCATCGATCGGGATGGCCCAAGGTGTGGTATCATCAGGGCCGTATGTTGTCGGCACAGAACAGAGGTTCTGAATTTCATCGTCATCGAAAGACAGAACTGGCATGCACACCTCCGGTGTTTTCCCCTCAGTGGCACGGGGCTCCACAGTGCTCTTTTGTAATGGATACGAAATCGCACGGTCATGTCTCGTCGCACACTCGTCTTGACACGGGATGCAACCTTTCACCATGATCAACCCAGAGACCAGGTCCATACAAGAAGGGCACAAGTTTTTGCTTGCTGAAAACCCGCCAATAACTCTAAGCTTATATTCCGCACATGTCTCTCCGGAATAGATGTCACTTTTCTCGTGGGATATTTCAATGGGAGCCTAACTTGGTTAGTCTTTGACTCCCAGTGGTCATTGTGCTGTGCCGCCGAGTGTACTTGTCTAACATACCTCTCGGTCGTCACCTATGGTGCTAAATAGAAATCTCTGCCATGCATCATAATCCGGCAGAGCAGTAATTTCAAACATTGTTCTAATACCCAGCGCTACGGGAGAACAGTATTTTGTCGTGGTAGTTAGTACCGGAAAGATGTATGTGTGACAGTTATTATATGCGTGTAATCGTCTCTGTCCAAGGAATTCTGTGTCTATTAAGCAAATGAAAAAAAAGATTCGGCATACCCAATCTCCTCGGAATATCATTGAACAACACTAAAGGGAACTCAAGGATTCATAAAAGACAACTAACAGATCTATCTAGACCCAAGAGATCGGTGCCTTAAATTGTCACGTGATTACATTGCGGCAGTGGTCTCGCGATATTTGTCCGGAAGAAGATGATATGTCCGAGCGGGCCCAAAGTTAACACTTTCAATGCCGCAAGGGGGCACGGTATGAACCAGCCATGCCTGGGTATTGTTGTACATGGAACCCATTATGAGGGAATAGCTGAACAGCCCCAGGGCGACTTCATGCAGACTATAGCATAAGGCTTCAAACCACGGGGTGAACTTGAAAGTTGGATTTCCGCCTGGTCAATAAGCTTCAATACCTAGGAGGAAAAGGACGGATATCTACAGCAATTCAATAATCTGAAGCACCCATCCAAAATCATAGCGGCCGCATGACTTGATACTAGTTGAGCACTACATTCCTTAGGGTTAGGGAATACAGGCCCTTTGACTTTCCCGATTAGGAAGTCTCAAGAGACGACACTTGTATCGTCGTCTCTTTAGTGAATAAGCATGTGTGGATATAATTAGAGGTTATTTCTAGCTTAGAGTTGGATTCTGAAGCACACCATCAGTAGTCTATATCTCAATTCATCGACCATGTCTCCCAAGCATACCATCAACGAGACAGGACCTCACAGGTAGCTAGGTAGAACAGATGCGTCACGCCAACGTTTAATACGTTCAGAAATCAAGGACATGATTGTTCATTGTAGTGGTATGCTCCAACTGACACTCACGTACCAGATTGCATCTTTCCTCTTGTGGGTACCGTTGGCAAGGAGTCCTGACTACGCATTTGGTCTATGCTAGATTTGGAGTTACCACCACAAATGTGAAAGTCTCTCTCCAGGGTTCGCGTGGTCAACGGAATCGTCGTGTGGTGTATTGCACATCAGAGTCTATTCTTGTGCTGCCAATATTGTGTGCCTAGTGAGGGGAAAACCTATCCAAACGGCGATGAAACCGCCACCAGCGATACACGCGTAAGTCAGTCAGCGTTCTAGAGTTGAGCTAAAGAGGCAATAGCAAGTTGGAGTAGGATCTGGCTCAGTTCCCAAGAGCTTAGAGAGTGTAGAGAGTGCATTTGTCATGGGCACCCTGTTTAGAGGCCTAGGCGGAAGTAAAGAATGCGAAAGCTATCATTGGAGCTGGCTCTTTGATCTAAGCTATATATGTATTGCAATGCGGACATTATGACTCGGAGTGTCTTTGATGGCGTACAGTTTAAAGATCGGGGTAGTGTCATGGCATTTTATTGTTTGCAGTATGAGCGCGTTTTGCTTGCTAGCTTCAGTCACGACGTCTGTTGCCCTTCCAACGAACATCATTAATGTTGACAAATACGAAATACACAGGGTTCTTTCTGGTTTGATAAAGAAATCACAATCTCTAACAATACAAACTCTACATCAGATTAAACTTCAGTACTTCATAGAAGCCTTCCGTACCTGCCATCAGCATCGCAATCCACCCAAATCTCCAAGCCTAGACGGTTTGTCTTAGAACTGCAACCCCGAGAAATTTTCTCACTCGACCTTCTTGTCGTCTTCGCCACCTCGCAGAGATTCCTGCGACACAGAATCCCCAGACTCATTTGTCAACCCCTCAAACGGGTTGTTGTCTTCTTGCACAGTCCTCCCTAGATTCTCCAGGTAGAAGTCGAGCATTGCTTCTTTATAGACTGATTCGTACTGCAGGTAACGCCAATTATAGAGGGCCACGTAGTCTGCAAACCCCTCCTTGGTTGGTGGAATATAGTGACCCCCGTTCAAGCTCGGGGGATGAAAAAAGCACGTGAGGGCCTTCCTGGTAGGCGGGGTTACCAACTCCTCGGTGTTGGTGTCACTGATTGTGCGGCCACACGACGAGTTGGCGGCGGCCGCGGTATCAACCTCAGGAGCTTGGTCCTTTCGACCAGTGACGGAATGTGTAGAAATGTCGAGGAGGTTGGCGGTCGAGCTGGTGCCCTCTCCGCTAAGTCTGAGCTGGTCGAGCGTATCAATGATGCCTTCCAATCGTTCCTCCGGTTGAGTGGAGTTGGAGGCTTCTATAGCCGAGGGGCGGCCCTGGAGAAGAAACGCGGTTAGAAATAGATCGCCAAAGGATTGAAGGACGGGACTCACAAAGTGTTGGTAGGGCATGGTGACAGAAGGAAATAAGAAGCAAATAAAACGCTTGTCGGGGAAAGAGATGGAATTAGCGGTTGTCTTGCAACTGTCACCAAGAAGAAGCTGAAACGCAAATAAAAGCAATCAGGATGGTTTGGGACAGAATGACTCAGTAAATAGTAATGGAGCACGGAAAGGGAATTGAACTAGGAACCACGAAAGCGACATTCTACCAGCAATGAGTGGAGCTCTACTGTTCCACAATTTGCATGCCTCTGGTTTGGGTAACTTCCCGGACAATGAAGATATTGCAAGCCTATACGTATTTCGCGTAGTTTGGTTGCTAGTGTTCATCTGATCTGCTTATCAGAGTTTCGCAGTCAGTCTAGGAAGTAGCTATAGTTGGTGATTCATTGTTATTCTATGATCGCGGCAACTCAAGTTACTAGTCTCGCTGATCAAGAGTACTTCGCAACATTTGCATGCATCTCGATAACAGAAACGCTTCCAGTGAGGTAAGGCGCCAAATTGACTCCATTTGGATACTCATCATGTGACCGATGTGATCTACGTGCACCTGTATGTACTGATGGGAGAGGGTCAAATCTTCCCATCTAATTCCCCACCACCAAAACACGCTCTGTACCAAACATCGAATGGGAGATTCTGCGTAAGTAGACACCTATGGGACTGGTGGATTTCCTGGTCAAAATAATACCGCCATTAAACTAGCTGACTCGGCATGTGCACACAGAATTCTCCCGTCGCCCTTTTTGACTGCCGAGCGCCCCACCCAGCTCTACCCAGCTTGCGTATTGCGATTATACCGGCCGGAATTCAGGGTCGACGTATTTTTGGCGGGCTACCAGTGCCTTACGACTCTGCAAGGACGTAATGCTTAGAGGGAAACGAAGGGGCTCTTGAGGGTACCGGCGATGCAAATGCAAGTTTTCAATGGGCCGGATCGTTGATAGCCCAACATCAAGACAAAGGTCCTCTATGTCACAGAACGTTTGGACCACTTGTATATAGACCGTATGCTTAGCACGACAGGCTTTGCCGACATAGCGAAATCAATGGGAACGATCGACTAAGTCTGTCCAAATCTTCAAACATGAAACGGCTTGGGCGATGTATGTATAGGTATTTTGACTTTGAAGATAGCGATAGATAAAATGTCACAGTTTGAGATGAAGTCGTCTTGGCTTAGTGACGTCATTAGGGCTGGTATGGTGCAAGGACATTGATAGGGTTGGCAGCTGATCTGTCAGGATAGCTTTTCAGGAGACTATGATGGAACTTAGAAGACTAAGAGTATAGATATTTATCACAGTTCACCTATTATCACTGACCCTACTTGTCTATAGCTATCCAAGTACTTGCTCGATTTCATATCTTTGCATAAAACCCCACAAGAACTCCAACCCAGTCGATATTCAAGCCTGGGATTAATGGGAACACTAAGATTCAATAGCCGCTCATCATAACCCGCCAGATCAGTATAATGAAGACCTAGGTTAAATATCTGTGATAGTGGGTTTCATATTGTACAACCATGTCGGTTGGACTACTGACGGATTGGGAGGCATCAGCATACCACTACCTCAAAAGAATTGGTACCTTTGGACTTTGTTATCGGGGAACCTACTATCATGGTCTATATAAGAGGCAACTCGTATATCGTGAGAACGAACACTTAGTGACCAGCCATCAGGCAGGGCAGAGGCTGACAACTACACACTGCACGAAACTTAGACACAACCACTCGTACATCAGCCCGATCGCCAAAAAATGAGCATCAGGGACGGGCCAGTACACAACAGAGATGAAGGTGTTACTGATACAAGAAAAGATGTCTTGTGAGGAAATTTCTACCAGTGCTCATAATACAATCGGTAAGTGCGGTGTAGTATTGCCAGCCTCTGCCCTGTCTGATGGCTGCTCACTAAGTGTTCGTTCTCACGATATACGAGTTGCCTCTTATATAGTCCCCGACACAACAGCACTAGCAACGAAGTCCAAAGGTTCCGCCTCTTTTCGACGCAGTGGTAGGCTGATGCCTCCCAGTCCGTCAAGTGTACTGCTATTCGCCGTTTGAGGCCGGCTCTCTGCCGCTACTATCTCCGGAAGATCTGTTTTATCTTCGTACAGGAGCGTTGTCATTTAGAATTCTCAAGACCGCACGTAATAGTAACAGACTTCAAAGGTGCTATTTCTCTTCTTGCGTCACAGCACCTTCATACCTCCGAGGTTAGTACATCTACTCTGTATAAACTCCAACCCTAGCCGTGGCATCCAGAAAGGGTATAATCTGACAAACCTATTGGACGGGCTAGAGGACTGAGCTAATGCTCCGGATCTTTCGCCTTGGGGGATCAGATGATGAAAGTGATGAAAGTGTGTCATCGCAGGCAAAAGTAGGTCTAGATGGTAGGTATATAGCATTGTATAGACCTTGGCTGTTCTGGCGACCGAATCATTGAACCACGTTACAAGCTGCAAAACTTGAGTAGGGTCAATCGGGTTTTCTCCATGATTGATATTTTCAGTGACGGGACACGAAGATAGCCCCATATCAACAGTCTGGAAAAGCATAGGGGTTGTGAAATGGCGAATACATTAATGAGAGCGGGAATGACTTCGGGCCACAAGAGTAGATCAATACGGCATTTTGACATGGTGGTTTACTTCAGATCTGATTGTCTAGTGACGCGGCTATTCTCTATATTAAGTTTTTCGATTGGCCGGATACTTCTGGGCCTGTAAACTCTCCTTTGGATTTGTCACTCATGAACGATGCTACAATGATTGGTGAAATTTGGATAGATTACGCAAGAATATGCAGATAAGGCGCTTATGCTGATTTTGCCTTTTGCCTAACAAGTACACGTATACGACGGACTGCGGTGGGGAGATTTGGGTAATCTATGATTATTGGGTAGTTGGGAGCCTGCCCCCCTACATCGCCAAACACCCATTTAGTTGTCCATGAATTGGAAATCCAAGTAAAATGTTTCGAGTCAAAAAGCTATGGCCGGATTGTTCCTTCAGCCCGACCGCCCTTTGCTTTGTTGACCCCGAGGAGGTGAGTCTGCCGCGCCTGATGGTGAATGCAAGAAATGATAGTAGCGCCGTGTTACTGACCAAGCTAGCAACCTGATGAGATTCTTCACAACACGATTGAAGGCGATGGAAGACAGTCATGCGCAGGATACAGGCGGCGAGTCATCGACAAGGTGGCCATCGCTCAAAATTGGTGTGAATCATGCGTTGAAATCTTCCTCGACATGATGATTGTTAAGGATAAGCAGGACTGCTGGGATTATGAACAATATGAGGAGGGGCGAGGCTCGTTTTATACTTACGCCATGGACAACGATGGGTGGTGGTCGTTGCAAGATGATGACATGCGACAGTTACTGAATACAGCAATGACATTTGGCGAAAGTGGATTTGATCAGTGGGCAAGTGCCGTCAACAATACGGACGGAGTCGGCCTTAGAACCCTCGGGCTTTCGCCTTCTTGCCCTGTTTGCTTCAAGCTGGCGCGGTGTATATTGTCTAGGATAGATCACGACAGACGGTTACTATGTGGGGAGATTCACATTAGCCCCGGGTCAGAGGGTCATTTGTCGGGTGCAAACTTGCCGAATGTCATTTCATTCGACGTTGATTTTGAATTGGAGAAAGATGTGGGAGGTGTAATGGTGGAATGCGCCGGCCGCAGTATATTACATCTATCGGAAAGAGACTTCGCAAGCGAACCGACATCGCTACATTACGAACTCAATCGATGTAATCCTGTGTTTCTCAAACACCAAATACAGGTGCAGTTCGAAGTCTACCCGGAAGAAAATCTCCGACAAGCAGCAGGTAAGGAAACTTCTTAAACGACTTCGATGAGATACTAACAAATACATTTAGAGTATCCCGAATCCTTCCGACTGATTGATGTCAACCAGAAATGTGTTGTGCATATCGGAAACAAACATCTTCGATATTCTGCAATCAGTTACAGATGGGACAATGACGACGCGAATATGCTGACTGAGGAAAACAAGTCTTTCTTTGCTGTTCCCGACTCTCTGTCCCCAGAGACTATGTCCGGAACTCTGTACGATTGTGTCACCATGGCTCAGCTTCTCGAAATTCCGTACGTGTGGATCGATCGCTATTGCATAGTGCAGAGCGATCAAGAGGAAAAGGCGGAACACATTCATACGATGGGGGCTATTTACGCCAACTCTTACTTGACTATGATTTGTGCTCTTACTAAGGACATACACTCTGGTCTCCCTGGTTACACGCGCGACTTCAATGGATTCTTACATGATCCGGGTGATCAATGTTGGGCAACTGCAGAGGGAGTTCCAGAATACCTGCGTGGGTCTCCGGACTGGCTCGACCGTGGATGGACAATGCAAGAGGAATACCTTTCTCCGCGTCGACTATATTTCATTGATTCGACTATACTCTGGCATATCAATTGCCCCATGGTTGCATATCACCATGCCAACATGGCGAAGGTCCCAGAGTGTCGTCCCATCTGTGCCGTGGCGCCAGATAAGTTGACCTCTATTTTACTTGACAACTATACTCGCCGTGAACTCACCATCCCCACAGATCGAATTGACGCAATTTCCGGTCTCCTCAAATCTCGCGGGATTGAGCACGTTTTTGGGATTCCCACTCGTTTTATGCACCATGCTCTTACGTGGGAAAGTTGGACTTGCGCTCAGGATATCTACCCTGACTTTCCTAGTTGGTCTTGGGCACACTTAGATGGCCATGTAGGATGGGTTGGGAGTTACCAGGATCATTGGCCGCTGTGTAGAATATTCCATGCCCTCACTCCTCTGCGTAAACGAATTTCATTTTTGCGACAAAGTGGGTTTTCAGTGAGAGACTTGGCTACTATTTCTGATCGTCAACTGGTTATCCGAGCCAGGGTCAGGCGTATCCACCAAACGGAGTACACTTCTATCTGTGCTGATTATGACGAACACCCTATAACTTCTACCTCCTTGGTAGTTGACATGTCTTTAGACAACGATGGCAACACTGACTCACTCATCATTGAACCAGTTAGCCCGTCAGGTGTTGTTTATAGTGGTGATGTGATTCATGCTCGACGCCTTGGTCACATATCCGAAAGCAGCTCCGGTGTATCCATCCTAATCTGGTCCCGTACCCTTGCCAAACTTCGCCCAATGGCCCTTCAAACGTTGACTAGGCTAAAAGCTCAGCGCCTTCGAAAACTCCCGCTACATGGGAAACGTGCTATCAAATACAAGTGGCCTCGGGTGTCCGACCGCTCCAGCCAAACATGGAAATCAAAAGAATCCATCGCGACTGAGAGATCAATTGACTCGAATCAAGCAGGAGCGAAGCTGCAGCGTTCGGATTCTTTAAAGCTCACACGCGCAGTCAAACGAAAGCGGAGCGAAAGTCCCTGGTCACCAGAGCCTCAGGGTAAAGGTAGGGTGACGCTGGGCAACATACAGGCTCGCATGACTAAAAGACGGAAGTATCAACCCAAGTCCACACGCCGTAAGAGGGCGAAGCCTGTCCCCCGTCCGTTCTTGGGGAATAACGTGTACAAAGATTACCGGGCCACGTTACGGACTATTATTCTTCATTGAAGCTTGTTCTGATGGGAAGGGCGTTGAGGAGAGACGTGCAGCTGTAAACAGTTCTTTTGGGGTATTTCTACAAGGAGAATTTGGTGAACCGGACATGATCGAGTAGTTACGGGACTTTGGGTCGTGGAGAAGAGGCGGGACATATGGGTTGAACACATTTGATCACTGTATCTGCAACAATAAAGATGTCCCACGTGAGGTCCCCTACTCGGGCCCGGTCGGGCTTTGGGACAGTGTGCAGTGGTGCTATCTACCAGTTCAAGTATCAATCCATAGTTTTAATGACGTTTTGACGATTGCTCTCATCCATCAAGGTGACAAATGCCGTATCGACCCTCCTGAAATGCCGTACAGTATACTGAGGCATACGTCATAAGGAATATTGACACTACGTACCTGGCCTTCAAGGTGCTGCAACATTCCCTGGGTCGCCCACTAATATATTTCGTCACTAATACCCAATGATGAAGGGATTCTCGATGAAACATACTCCCCGACGTACCCGACACCCAGAGTAGATATATACACGCAAACACAATGGTGTAGAGTATTAGTAACGGCGTTTCGATTCGCACATTAACCAACCTGTAGGGTTTTAACATCCCCAACGCAAACTGGTTAGTTCCTACTCACATGTCCTTGAATCGTCATAGCGGCCTGTACAACCCAGTCGTCTCTCTTATGCCTTGAGAAAGTAACACAAGCACTGATTTCCCGGGATACACCCTGCCACTTGAACAAGGGGCCTAGCTCAGATTAGTGGTTCGAAATTCATCATGCTCTCTGGGCCATGTGAGAAGACGATTCACTGGAGCGACGAGATCGCTTCTCAATGAAACTGGAAGGGGTAAAGTACAGGCAAATCTTCCCGCTTATCTTGTCCTGTAATGACGCCCTATGAGCGGAATATCCCCGCTTCATTTGGCCATTTTCTGTCGATATATGCATTACATTCGAGTTATTTTGGAAGTGCTGCGGTGAAAAGATGACGATCCTTTGTAGTTCTTATTGGTGCTTGTCTGATGAGCATCTACACAGAATTTGTCCTTTGTCATGCAGTTACGCAGATGGCACCAGGGAAAGTGAATGCCCATTAGACAAGGCCAGTCTAACAATGTGTCTCCACCAGTCCTAAAGTCTCTCGAATTTGATTCAGCATCCTATTTCCTCTACACAGGGTCCCTGTGAAGAAATGAAATTACTAAGCTCTCAGATGTCTCTCAAGATGCTGCCTTAATCCAAGATATCTTGGAGATTACGGGTCGGCCAATGCGTTGTCCGTTTATTCTGTATCACATTAGGACGACCATGGCATAGATCCCCCCAACTGTATCCATCAAAGTCATGTCCTGCCGACCTAGAGCTTCCCATGAGAAAGTTATATTCCGACTAGCCCTTCGAGTGAAGGTGGAATCACTTTACCAACGATGAAATTCCGCTCAACCCGCCGCTGCTTCTTTCTTGGACCGAGTCGCTAAGATGTAGCTTGAATGAAACCGAGAGCGGGCTTTGAAGCGCCTGGCCGCCAAGGCACAGAAGCCGTCAACCAACCCCTCTCCCCCTACCCCACCGCCCAACCAGTGCCTGGCGTCACGGGGGTCCAATTCGCAGATGACACCAAATTGCTGATTTGGGCGAAGAAACGTGTACAAGCGAAGTAGCCTGCTCAATTCGGGGTTAATTTGTCGGTGTAACGGGCTGAGACGAGAGAAGTAGTGTTTGAGTCAGGTAAAGGTACACTTTTGGCCATCAATGTATGAACACACCAATCGCCAGTGGAAAGATTGTCCGCTGGCGCTTGACGGTCATGAAGTGACAGTGCAAGATAGCTCTGGGTTTCCCGGTATACAACTCGACTGATCAGGGACGGGCAAACTCCATGGAGAGGCTGTCCTCTAGAACATCGAGAACAGAGTAGAGCGGCTTAATAGTCCCCGACGGAAGCCAGAGGCAAGGCATGAAATACTACATAACTTTTATAAGACGGGGCTGAGGCCGGCTTTAATGTTCACCGGCGGTATTAGCGCACGCTGGCATCTATAAGGTCCAGATGGACAATCTGGAGACACACCAGTCTATGGCTCTACCCGTGTACACTGGTCCTCAGAATAGTACGCCTCTCTCCTGTCCTTGATTTGAAGCTGCTTACCATTCACCGCAAGAATATTTGAGTCACCGGGCTGCTTTACTGAGGCCCGGGTCGTGGAATCCCCCGCGTGAACTTCAGTTCTCACACGGATTGTGAGAGAAACCGATACTGTACTTGACGAATTCTTCCTTAGGTCAGAATACCAGCGGAAGATTGATGTTCTCAGGTTTGTGGACGATGGGAGAGAGAGGAGCTGGATGTTCGAGCGAAGGGGCGTGAGAGAATTGAGGCTCTTTCTAGAGGCCGTGGCCGAGAAGCGTGGACGGACTAGCAATGGAGACGAGTGGGAAAGATACGGAAGGGGCTAGCATTCGAGCTCAATGGATTCTTGATGGATCTTCATACCGGTCATGACAGACGGACTTTTGGTTTTCCGGAGGCTATTGGTAGGCCTGACGGTGCTAGCTACCATTGTGAGTGGAGGAGGCAAGCAATTTTTCATTTGGCGGTGGATTGTCCGGACTTGGCCAGCGGCCGGGTGCCGCTCAACTGGAATATTGATACTCTGAAAAGGCGGTATTCAAAGGATGCGTGAGGAACTATGCTCAATATGTATGGTCGATACAATGAGGCCCTTATGCATCCGTTGGCGATCATCGCAGATGAGGACTCTTTTACATATTGAGACCAAGTACAGCCGTTAGAGGTCGCGATGACACAACAAGCATCTTTCTTATTTTCTTTCTTCATATTCCCTCTTTACATTATCTTTACACTCACACTTATTCCTCCATTTGCTCCTTTCTTCCCTTTTTTCGTTTGTTGTTTGATTTTTCTTATGCTGCTCTGTGCAGCATGAGTCTTTTCTTCCCCTGATGGTGCTCTTTGCCTCTGCAGGTGTTCCACATGCCACCAGGTTTCCAGGGACGAGCGTGAATGTACACGCCAAATTTCAGATAGTACATGCAATGATCTTTTAAATTACCGGTCTTTGGACTGCGAGTATATGATATGTGCAGGGTATTCCATGATATATCTGGTTTTTCACCATGTACTCGATGTCTTTGATACGTGTGGAATAAAGTATCACAGGTGAGTTGATTGTATTTATATACATACATATGTATATTGTAAATAGCTATCACATAACAAACACCAGTCTTATTCACATAGCGACTTTATGTCTCTAACCCACGTAAGGGTTGCCAAAGAGCCATCCCTGTCATCAAAGGATGACAGTACTATAAAGAGGCCCCAATCGATTTGAGCTCAGCTGATAAAAGGGCCCCAATCGTCTTGGTGCCCAATGCGCTTAACCCTGTAGTCTGGAGTAACCCTACCTTCGGTCATGTTACAGTCTAAAAGAAATCATAACTGCGACTGGCCTGCCAGATTTTCCAGCATATACCACTTGTCGTTCATCCGAGATACCATACTAACTCTCTGTCTAGGTCGAATTGACAAGCCATCTTCTCTCAGTTTAACGTTCAAATCATCAAGCCAGTTTATAGAGTACCTGCCAAAGTCCGTTTGCACGTTGTGACAACTTTCCATAGGAGAGGTCACCTTGTTAAAGAGGTTTTATCTGCTATTTTCAACAATAACCGCTCTTATACATTCGGCCTAGGCGATTGTTAGAAAAAGCTGTTCCTACGTGATATGGACGTGGACTCCGATTGGGAGGATTCCCCTCTCCGGTCCATTGACTTCTCGAGCCACGATAACCAGCCCATAAGGAGATGGCATGCGACGGCGTCAACTTTGACGATGCAGTTAATGACCTGCACATAAACCTTCACCAATTCTAAGTTAACCTGCCACAGTAAAAGAACCACCAGTGACAAGATCCCCTCCTGTCAATGTTAGGATCGAGATTCGGCATTCCAAATCAAGAATTCAGTCCTACCCGTCCCCAAAGCCATCTTAATTATGATCATAGGCCCCAAATACAAAGTGAACAGGGACAATATATGTATGTACATACATATATACCGAACTACTGCATATCCGGCACAAGTAAGGGTTATGTGACCAAAAGGGTTGGACGCACGGTGACTCAAATCTACATATGTCAGATTGTACCCTGTCTAGAGGTCCCGATTAGGGTTTCTGCATAGCGGATGTTGTAACTTTATGATCACTGATATCATTATAACCAATAACAAAGACTAAAGCATCCACCATTTTGGCGGGGTGATACTAGAATGCCCCCCATACATCTGCAATTGGGCTATCGAAGTGTCTACTGATATGCAAAAGTAGTTTCAATCGCACGTATGGCGCAATATACCGTGTTAGACAATTCCGAGGACCGAATTGTTGAACCAACTTACGAGCTGCAAACCCGAGTGTTGTAAACGAGATTTCCTCAGTGATTGATTTCATAGTGACGAGACACAAAGGTAAGCCGATATCAGCCTACGGGCAGAGCGTAGGGCGTGTAAAATGGCGATTGTATTAATCAGAGCGGAAATGACTTCGGGTCGTAAGAGTAGATGAACACGGCATTTTGCCAATGTGATCCAGGCCACATCTTACGCTCCGGGGGCGCTGTCATTGTTCACGTGAGACTTCCCCTTGGCCGGAAACTTATGCGCATGTAAGCTCTTCGTTGGGTTTATCGTTCATGCAGGATGCTAGAATGATTGGTGGAATTTGGATTGATTATGCACGATTACCTAGATAAGCCGTATACCCTGGATTTGCCTGTTGTCTAGAAAGTACCCGTACAAGGCTGACTGCGGTGCGGGGATTTGGGTAAGTTATGATTCTTGGGTAGTTGAGATCCTGACTGCCTACATCGCCAAACCCCCATTTATTGTTCATCAATTGGAAATCCGAGTGAAATGTTTCGAGTCAAAAGCGGAGAGCCGGGTCGTTACTCCACACCGACCGCCCTCTCCTTTGTTGACCCTGAAGAGGTATGTCTGCGGCGACAAATCTTAAAAGGACATAATCATAGTGGTCCGGTGGTACTGACCAGCATAGCAAACTGTGGAAACTGTTCACCACAAGAGCGAAGGCGATACAAGAGAATCATGTGCAGAATACAAGTATCGAGTCGTCGCCAAAGTGGCCATCAATCAAAATTGGTGCAGATCGTGCGCTGAAATCTTCCTTGACATGATGGTTGTTAACCCCTGTGAGTACTGCTGGGAAGACATACCGCACATAGAGTGGCAAGGTTCGTTTTGGACCTACCCAATGGAAAAATCGGAGTGGTGGTCGTTGCAAGATGATTGCATGCAACAGTTACAGAATACGCCGATGACATTTGGCGAAAGTGAATTTGATCGGTGTCCGAGTACCGTTGACAACACAGATGGAGTCGGACTCAAAACGCTCGGGCTTTCGTCCGGTTGTCCCGTCTGCTTTAAGATGGCACGGAGTATATTGTCTCGCATCAATCACGACAGACGGGTACTATGTCGCGAGATTCAATTGAGCCTCCGATCAGAAGGCCGTTTGTGGGGTGCCAATTCACCAAATGTTATTTCAATCGTCGTCGATTTTAAATGGGACCAGGAATGGGTGGTACCTGGAATCGTGTCAGGCAAAGTCATGAAACGCGCTGGAAGCAGTATTTTGCATCTGTCGGACCGGGATTTCGCCCAGGAACCGACCCTGCTACATCACGAACTCAATAGATGTAGTCCCGTGTTTCTCAAACATCAAATACAGACTCAGTTCGAAGTCTACCCGGACGAGAGTCTCCAACAAACAGCGGGTAAGTAAACCTGAGATAGGCTTTCAATAGGAGACTAACAGATGTCTATAGAGTATCCCCAATCCTTCCGACTCATTGACGTCGACCAGAAATGCGTCGTGAATATTGGGAACAGACATGTACAATATTCGGCCATCAGTTACAGCCGAAATATTCTCGTCGACGACGCGCTCAGCCACGACAAAGTGCTCACCGAGGAGACCAAGTCCCTTTTTGCCGTTCCTGGGTCATTATCCCCACAAACCATGTGCAAAACGCTCTATGACTGCATGACCATGGCCCAGATTCTCGAAATTCCTTACATCTGGATCGATCGGTTCTGCATCATACAGGGCGATAAGATGGAAAAGGCGGAATATGTTCAGGCAATGGGGGATATTTATGCCAACTCGTACTTGACTATTTTTTGTGTTCTCCGTAGGTCCCCAGAGTCGGGACTCCCTGGTTACACGTGCGACTTCAACGGAAGTTTGCAAGGTTGGGGTAACAGATGTTGGGCAACTGAAAAGGGAGTTCCACCCTTCATTCTTGGGTCTTCGGACTGGCTTGAAGATGGACGGACTATGCAAGAAGAATACCTCTCCCCGCGGAGACTCTATTTCACTGATTCGACTATACTGTGGCATATCAATTGCCCTATGGTTGAATATCATCATGTCGATCGCGCGAAAGTGCCAGACTGTCGCCCCATCTGTGCAGTAGCACAAGAGAAGTCGGCCTGTATTCTCATTGAGGAGTATACTTGCCGTAAACTCACCATTCCCACAGATAGGCTTGACGCAATCTCTGGTATTTTCAAGACTCAAGGAATTGATCATGTTTTTGGAGTTCCCACTCGTTCCATGCACCATGCTCTTACTTGGGAACGTTGGTCATTCAGTCAACATTTCTACCTTGACTTCCCCAGCTGGTCTTGGGCGCACTTTGGGGGAAAGGTAGGATGGGTTGGTAGGTACCGGGCACATCGGCCTCTGTGCAAAATCCTCCACGCCCTCACCCCTCTATGTAAACAAATCTCGTTTTCACGACAAAGTGGCTTTCCGACGAGATTGATGAGTGATATTTCGGATCGTCAACTTGTTATTCGAGCCAGGGTTAGGCGTATTCAGCGAAGGGAGTACAATTGGATATGTCGTGATTACGTCGAATATTCTGTCAACGTTTCCTGTTTGGTCGTTTTGATGACGTTAGATAACTGGGGCGACAGCGATGCACTAATCGTTGAACCAGTTAGCCCGCCAGGAGTTATTAACGGCTGTGAGGTAATTCATGCTCGACGCCTTGGTAAGCTAAGCAAAGACAGCTCTTGCGTGTCCAACCTATTCTCGGTCCGTATTCTTGCCAGACTTCGCCCAATGGCAATTCAAACGTTAACTCGGCTAAAAGCTCAGCGCCTTCGAAATATTTCACTGCGTAGGAAACGTACTATCAAGCACAAGCGTCCTCCGGTGTTCGACAACTCCAGCGAAATCTGGAAATCCAAAGAATTCATTGCGACTGAGGGATTGGTCGATCCGAAACATGCAGGAGCGAAGATACAGCCTCTGACTTCCTCCAAACTCACACGCGCCATTAAAAGAAAGCGGAGTGATAGTCCGGGGTCATCGGAACCTCAGCGGAAACGCAGAGTGACGCTGGGTAATACACCGGCTCGCATGACCAAAAGACGAAAGGGCCAACCCAAATCTACACGCCGAAGGAAGGGGAAGCCTGTCCCACGTCCGTTTTTGGGGAATAACGTGTACAAAGATTGCGGGGCAATGTTCCGAACTATCATTCTCCATTAAAGCTTTTTCTGATGGGAAGGGTGTTAAGGACGCATATGCACCTATCATGAATCGTTTTCAGGCTATTTCTATAAGAATTTTGTGGTGAACCGGTCCTGATGGAACAGTTACCGGGGATGTGATGTCGTTGAGAAGAGACCGGGACAGATGGGTTGAAGACAGTTAATGACGATATCTGCAGCAATAGACATGTTCCAAGTGAAGCCATCTGCTACGGCGCAGATAGGGCATTGGGAGAGTGCGTGGTACTACATCAATACATAAATTCCATGATATTATGACAGTTTTCCTATTCAGCGTGCTGACAAATGCTGTATCATCCGTGTTGAAATGCCATATACTATTCTGGGGGACAGGCCCAAAGAATATTGACGGCACGTTTTTCGACTTCATGTTACTGGAGACTTCCTTCGATCGCACGCCGATAGACATCATCACAAGTAACTAAAAAGGAAGCTATCCTTGGTTTCAAAATCTCACGGACGCGCACGATACCCATCGCAAACATAGACATACACGTGCAGACACACAATGGCCTGGGGCAGTAGTTGCGACGCTTTGGTACTGACGTGAACAAGCTTGGAGGGTCTTGACATCGCCAACGCAAACCAACCAGCTCCCACTAACCCGTTCTCGGATTGTCATAGCGGTCTGTACAACCTAGTTACCTCTTGTATGTCTTGCTGATGTGACACTAGTACTAAACCGCCGGGATACACCCTATTCCTCCAGAAATGTACTGAGCGGAGATTTGTCAAATTGTACCCTGTCTGGAGGTCCCGGTTAGGGTTTCTGCCAAGCAGACAATATAACCTTATGATCACTGATATCACATATGCCGTTAACAAAGACCAAAGGATCCATCTTTTTGGCGCAGTGGTACTAGCATGCCCCTCATACTTTGGCAGCACGTCACTAGTGACAATGGGGACCCTAACCCTACTCAAAGCATACCCACGGGGCGAGAGGACTTTGACTGCAAAAACAGAACCGTCTAAAGGCTGCGGATCAAAAGAAACTTCTTGTTAACATGTGATAGACTTGAACGACTATTAGATTACCAGCCCGAAACAAAACCATATCCATACCAAAAGACGAGAAAACATCACCCGTACCGTGTGTTGCCTATCTACCGATAAACATCCCTCATCTTACTTTCCAAAACGTTCCTCGCTCGATCCCATTTAAGGTCTAATGAACTTTTAGACTCATTGGGTAGACTGAGTGATTCATATCTCCGGAATAATGCGTCGGCCGCCAGACTAGCTGCGGCTTTAGAATGCATACGGACACGTTCAGAGTGAGACGGGCTGGTTATACACTTGTTAGCAGTGGCAGATGGACCTAAGGATTGAACATGTAGTTTACTTAGGGCCATCTCGGGTTGATATTGTAGGTGTTTTTGGTATAATCCATGCTCAAGGTTACAGGAGGCAATAGACGATACTTGGTACTACTATCCTGGTTACTTAGGCGGCATCAGGCTGATATTTATAAATTTTACCGCATCCTCGACTCACCCCCACTTGACGGCATTTTATACAACATCAGTTATGGCGAAGACGTAAGGGCAGCGGGATCAAATGAAGGGCTGAGCAAAGACGCCGCAAAAACATGCAGCGTCGCATCACAAAGACCTTTTGAACTGGCCGTGTTCGAGGCAAGAATACTTAAACGCTAAATCATGCAGAATCGAAGATTGAGTCAGCCAACGAGGAAGCGGGGTAACGGAAACATGCATGAATGTATACTTACATGCATCAGACCTCTCAATAGGCGTGATAAGTGTGAACAAACGGAGGTATCCAGATTGGTGCCCGGCTATATCACCACCGACATGGGCAATAAAGCAAGCCTGTACTCCCAAAAAGATTGATTACTCGTCATCCCCATCACGGATATCTGGACGATCGACAAGCTCATCCTCATAACCGCCAACATCTGCCGTACCGACCGTCCAATCATCATCAACATCAGTGGGATGCGCTGCCCCCGTATCTGAACCATCACCATAGTGACCTGCACTCCCTGTACCGTCCGTCCACTCACCATCGTAATCTCCTGCATCTTCAGCTCCTGCCGCCCAGTCATCACCATAGCCCTCAGCTCCGCCTGAACCAACGTCCCAATCACTGTTGGAACTGTAGACCTCATCATGAGCATCATCGTCCCCATTCATCATCTCAGAGCCATCACCGCCACCCCAATCTTCTTCATTGACAACCTCATGGTCTTCCTCGTAGACCTCAGGGTCATCGTGCTGTTGCTCTTCGTATCCAACGGGAGGATCCTCTTCGTAGCCAGAGTCGTTCGGTGACCCAACACTTCCATTCCCGTCATCCGACGAGCCACCCCACTAATACAAACGACAAGTTAGTTGAGCAGGTAATGAGTAAACATCCCACGGAACTTACATCTGACATTCTGGATAAACACGACCAGAAAGTCGATCACAGGAGGAAAATGAAAATTACAAGATGGAGAAATAGTTGATAGACACAAAAAAAAACCACAGTGTTGTTCGGAGACTTGTGTTTTCTATATGTATGATGCAACGTCGGCTGGATGAGAGCCTGTCACAAGATTTCCCTACACGACAAAAAGGGAAAACAAAGGCCCCACATAAACATCTGACCCTAGTTGCCAGGGTCTTCCGGAGACCGGCGACAATAGTAACCTCCTGCTGGGAATGGGATGAAACCGCCAGTATATTAAGTGCTCCTTGATTGACAGATCTCTTGTACTATACACCTCTACTGCCATTCATGTTCGGTTGAACGAACCTAAACGTTATTTTCCGTGGCACTAGTATAATTCCTGTGACACCTGTTTAGAAATTGGAACTCCAATTCAGCTGTTAAAACAGTTAATACGATCTGCAAATATCAAGTCACATGCGCGACCACCCAACAGAACAAGAAATCCTTAAACAATTTACTTGAAGCTTTACGGCCTATGTTCTGCCCACGGTGTATCTAAACCTCAAGTGAAACCCGCCCAATTATCCTTGTTTTGGTGGACAAATTGAGACCTTGACTCGAGAACTAGCTTTCCCTGCATGCATGCGCCGAACGTTCTGTACTTTATCTCTCCTTGGGAATCACGATCAAGAGATCTAGGGAACACATAATAACATTTGATTCAAAAAGTGACAACTACTTGAGGCATAACAACGGAGGTCAAACGGTGTGCCTGTGATACATTACCACTATAGAAGGCTAGTTTAGGATGTTAGGTCTATGCCTATTTTGTCGTCAAGAGCAGCATATCCGTAGAAGAGAACTTTCTAGCGTCACTAACCCCCCAACAAAAACAGTTTCAGTAGACGAGGCAACGCTGAACAGGCTCAACTGCATCTACTCTGTGCACAGGTTGTTCTAAGAATAACGTTTTACATACACGTTGCACTATAAACCATTGGGTTGTCTTGATGTTGCAAACTAAAGTGAATGTCTCTACCATTGCAACAGGATGTGAGAGTTGAAAGGCATATACAAGTGCCTTTGGATATGAGACTGGCACATATAACAGAGCGACAACTGCATGTCGTGTTATTATTGACAGCCTGCTAACCGCTATCTTCCTCGAGGCCGTGGAACATGTTTCTAATTAGGGCACCTTGCCGTGTGTTTAAAGCCTTTATCCCCACTCTTCGACGCTGTCTGAATACCGTGATAGAGTCATTCTTGCTAGACTCGACGCACAGTTTCTCGCCTGATGTTGGCACAGTATCGCTCTTTGTCTTGTTTTCCTGGTCAACCTCCTTTATGAGAGAGGTTGAAGAGTTGTCTTTGCGTGGGAAGGAAATACCGTCGACTACACTAACAGTGGAAAGACGGTCTAGCTCGTCATCGGGATCAGTTGGTTGTTGTTTGGACTCATAGTTGTCAATGGCTAAGCGGTCGATGCTAGAGAGAATAGACCCCATGTCAACCGTGGGCCTTTCCTTGCAAACTATTTGTATGCGGCTGACGGACATCTGTTTAGTATGAAGTCAGTTGTCATATAGGACACGTAAGTTGAAGAGTCCGCTTGGATATTGGTTCATTCCCGAGACAGGACTGATGATTAAACGGGTACTTACATTCGGAAGTACCCTTTTGAGGATTTTCCAAGTGTCGGTGATTCGGGAAACAGAACAAGTTGTTTAGAAAAGACAAAGGCTGTTGGGGAGAATACCCCAGAAGAAGAAAAGGCGACAAAATCAACAACATTCAGGTCCGCTACGTAGTTCATTTCATGTAGCAATTTTGAAGAAAGCCCACACATATGGAAACTACACATATAAGAAAGGAAAGTGCTAAGGTAACCTGAGTATTGACCGTAATAGGAAGCAACTAACGTTGTACAACAAAACAAAAATGTGGCAACAATACATGTCCTCCTGTTGACCCAATTAACTTTTTTGAGCGTACATCTTTCACATTATGAGTATACCATCTACATAAGCGTCATAGTATTGTTTTCAGCAACCTGATAGCGACTCTTAGAATCCGTCACCTAAAGCATTATTATTCTTTGACACGGCACTGGGTCCCGTTGGCCAGTTCACTTCCACCGTGTTAGATATTCTCCACTCCCAACGATCCTCATCTTCATCAATAATGTTTCGTGGTGGGAACCTGTATTCTGGCCCTCTAATTCGGACCATTTTGACAGGGACCTCTTGTTGTTGCCCTGGACCACGTCCCACAAGTTCTCCTGTGTCCCGTGCAAATTCAAGTGATTTGGAATCTATTAACTCTGGTAATTTATATTGCGAACTTCATATACTGCATTCACTATAACTAACAACTCGGCTACAGACTCTCTCACATTTCGGTCACAAACCCAATGCTATGCCTTCACCTTTTGGATAGAAATAACGCCGGATTTAGGAAGACAAGTGATCAATGTCAGGGGTTCCAGTGGTGACCAGGCAGTTGGAATTCCCCTCTCAATTGGAGGAGATGGGGCCTTGGACAATCACGAATGGCGGGAGACTTCTCTTTCAATCCAGAAAGGTAGTACTCCGAGACTTGGAGCCAAATCATTCATTGGCCCGGACACTCCGTCTGTAATTTCTCTCGCCAATCGGACCAATGACCTCTCATACAACTTCTTTGCTTGCATTTCCCGGTTCACATGCGACTTCAACACTCGGACATGTATGCTCAAGTCTACCTCAACTACGTGTTGCACAGTGAAGTTTTCGAACTCACTAGGCAGTTCGGTATCCCCGCCGCAACAGGTATATTGGAAGAATCCAGAAGGTCGCTATATCACACATGAACAGAGCAATGCCAGCGACCTAGATATGACCCCTATTCATCATCACGACAACTGCCACCCTCCTGTGCCATCTGTGGGGTGTCATACAGTAAGCGGCTTGCAAAGCCCACTCTACATCTCATATGAGCCCCACCCAACGCAAATTGACACCAAAAGTATCGGAGATATGCTCAATCCCAATCTCGATCCATACATCAATAGAGAGGATAGCTCGATGTCTCACTGGAGCGAGAACTGGGAAAACTCATCTGACAATATGTTCAAGCCGCTTGACTTGGGGTATCCTCCCTACCACCCTGAATCTTGGCCAGTTGCTCTTTCTGGTGGCAAGTTTTGTTACGTGTGGCAGTGGATTCTCTGGGACTATCCGCAGAACCTTCCTGTCACATATTGGGCATCCGACGATGTTGATCATTCGGTCAATCAGGTAATGGTGTGTATAGAGACCGATGTTTGTCCTCAGGTTTGCCCAAGCATGGGGGTCTTTGATTTGGATCCGAGCAGGTTTGTATGGTCGAATATGACGGACTTGGGGTTTTTTGGGAGCAGAGATTTGCCCTTGATGTTGGAATCTGGACTGGGTCAGCCTTGAACTATAGTTATAGAAAAGGAACCTAAAAACTATCAATTGTTCTATGTGAAAGTGGAGACAACCGATCAACCATCAATGGGCCTCATGAGCCTTTTACGTTTGAACATTATGTATGTGCCAACTTGAAGCTGGATATGGTCAGCTTGGGTGTAACAGTGCGAGAACTCCGGTAACTTACATCGGTAAATGGTTTTCTATTCTCCATGCCTCGACCTATGATGGATATCCAACAAAGGTTACATCGCATTCATTAATCGGCTCTTCTTTGTAGTTTCGTGGTAATTGTTNAATATGTTCAAGCCGCTTGACTTGGGGTATCCTCCCTATCACCCTGAATCTTGGCCAGTTGCTCTTTCCGGTAGCGAGTTCTGTTACGTGTGGCAGTGGATTCTATGGGACTATCCGCAGAACTTTCCTGTCACATATTGGGCATCCGACGATGTTGATGATTCGGTCAATCAGGTAATGGCGTGTATAGACACCGATGTTTGTCCTCAGGTTTGCCCAACCATGACGGTCTTTGATTTGGATCCGAGCAGGTTTGTATGGTCGAATATGACGGACTTGGGGGTTTTTGGGAGCAGAGAATTGCCCTTGATGTTGGAATCTGGACTGGGTCAGCCTTGAACTATAGTTATAGAAAAGGAACCTAAAAACTATCAATTGTTCTATGTGAAAGTGGAGACAACCGATCAACCGTCAATGGCCCTCATGAGCCTTTTACGTTTGAACATTATGTATGTGCCAACTTGAAGCTGGATATGGTCAGTTTGGGTGTAACATTGCGAGAACTCCGGTAACTTACTTTGGTATATGGTTTTCTATTCTCCATGCCTCGACCTATGATGGAAATCTAACAAAGGTTACATCGCATTCATTAATCGGCTCTTCTTTGTAGTTTCGTGGTAATTGTTTGTACAGATCACTTATCAAACAATTGTTGGTTGGTACGAACTCACTGACTGGTATCGGTTCATTGGACAGTAGGCTTTATATTATTCTCACAACGCACGTTTGTTCCCCGAGGTGTTTCTCATGTACATGGCACTGAGTGTTCCCGTTGCTGTGTCATCTAGTATCTTCGAGACGATACCTCTGTCACGAGTCATTACCCCATGAGATCATCCGGCTAACGAGCCACACTACTCCGAGTGAAAGTCCAATATCACCCCCATCTTAATATACATGTAGAAGGATCGTTTGCAATGAGTAGCCGGCTTGAAAAAAGGTCCTTCAAAAGATGGCCGTCAAACGGAGTTTCTTTTGTTAACACGTCAACTTCGCCGAGATGCGGTTCTTGCTTGGATGTACATGGTGAAGTACTACTCGGACAGCGTCTGCGCATGTGCGGGAGTTGAAATGACACCTCGCCTCCAGCCGGTGTTTCGGAAAAAGGGCTACCGCGGAGTATTCCCGGGAGCGACGATGACACTACCATTGGGCCTTCGTGATGTGCGCGTTCAGCGGGCGCTGGCTTAGAATTAGATGATTTTGTTGGCTGGGTACACATTGAGTGAGCATGGAGATTAACAGGGGACTTTTCCTGTACCAAAAGATTCCTTAGACGTTGCCGGTTTAGTATCCTCAAGATTTGGATAGCCTGGCGCTGAATTCTAGCGAGCTGGTTCAGTAGGGGGTCATATGGCACATCTCAAACATAGACCGTGGAACATAGTGTAAATACTATGTTACAGCAGAAACACTTTGTCTGTAGGCTGATATCTATGACGTCATCTACTTCGAGTGTGGGCGGCTCAACCCGGGGCAGATAAACGGGAATCTTGATCCGGAGGAGTCCAGTTCGGGACAAAGACCGGATGGGCCAGTAAAAAAGCTTTCAGGGCCATAGATTCATCCGGAGAACTCAAGGTCCCCTCCGGTGCGCTTCGGCATACTCCAGAGTATTTTGTTTCGGTGGCAGTAATATGCAATGTCAAAATGGCACAAGCATTCGGCGGGAACATTCTCATTCGAGCTCCGTAGTGCGCGCAGTGATTCGCCTCAGATTCACCCTTCACACCTTCTATGTACATACACTCCTGCCCTTGGTCTAGCTTAATTGCTAGACTAGAATCAGACTTTTCTGTGAGGGTATTCAGGTCGAGTCTAAATGTGAGACGCGGTCTAGCAGCACCAGTGTGCGTATCACCAACAAACCAAGACGTGACCGTCGGTTTAAAGATGCGGGGCCATCGGTTCAGGGTGTTATTCTTTATTGGGGACAGTTTAAGTGGGGTTAGTTAAGTTGCCGGTTGACACATGTCATATTCCTTTACCACTAATCCCTCGTCAGTAAATACCACCACATCCAAGGTTCCTTAAGATACATCACCTACCAAATCTAGCACATCACCCCCCTCAAACCCCCTCCGAACCCCCCAACCTCCCCAAGACACCCTCATAAAC